>BGPR01001997.1:71955-203969 GCA_013235015.1 Araneus ventricosus
TGCCAGAGAACTGACTCAATCCACACTTTCGCTTATACAGAACCAAGTATCATACTGAAATGGAAAACATGTTTTCTTTCAAAACCAAAGTGGATTGAATAATTTTGCTGCTCTATACAAGATAACTAGAACTTGTCATTTTCATTTTAGCATAGAAAGACGTCTGTTTATTTCATTTAATGGTTCCTAATATTTATAATTTTTAACCAATCAGTATATTTCAGTGTTAAAATTGTTCATATGAAGGTATATTCAGCATATTTTTGCGAGCCTTTTCGATACGAGATTTTTTTTGATGATATTTTTTCAACTTTTCTTGAAGAGGTCGCGATAAAGGATGCATGGCATACTTTATGCTTCACTTAGCATTCAGTATCTTAATTAAGTATCAATGAGTGCAAATCAGTCATGTGTCATTCATTCATAGTTGAAGTAAGTATAACATACCAATGTTTTGAAAGGCTAACAAAAGGAAGCAATTTCAGCATAGACTCAATTTCCTTCTAGTTTCACAGTTAAAAATATCAAAAGCAGACCCGTAATCATCATACAAGCGAAACTTGTTAAACTCAAGGTGGAAAAAGGTTCTGTTTCTTGCCCTGTGAGTCTGTGATTCACACTGACCTACCTAGAAGGAACGCTAATGTTCTTTTCGAAACAACCCCCGGTCACGATTTGCCTCAAAATGTTCGTCACCCTACTGAACCCTATTGTTTCAATGCCACTGTAACGTCGAAACGTTTTATTACCAACTCAGAGCTGAATAGACCGAAGAGTGAAGTTATTGTGTCATACACTATCCGAATTACGTGTAAAAATGCGTTGCTACTTATCAGTCGTCCCAAGACGGTTGGCATTAAAACAAGTTTTGTTTTTTATTTGAATGCTATTGTCCTTGTTCGGACAAACGTTTTCACGGAAGTGAATATTTCTTAGTCAGCATCTATTCATGGGAATTCCACTTTCAACCAAAATTGTCGGAGTTGCAAAACTTGGGTTTTATTTGAGTAGGTAAATGACAATTCATGCTCAGTATGAGGTCAAACATTTTTTTTTAAATTTTCGATTGCTGTGCGAATTTTAGTTTTATTAGATTATTTGCGCCCAGAGAAGAAAAAAGCTAGAAAATAATTTAAGAGAAAAGATAAGTTTCCTTCCAATTTTACGTAACAACCATCTATTCTTGGTTTAGAAGCGATGTCAGGAAACTTCGTTTATAAACAAAAGCTGAAATACGTGACTAGTTATTAAAAATGTACCTTACATTAAAAATGTGATATGCGTGTCACATTTACATATTCACACCTACGACTTTATTATATAGATCTTCTTTTGTGATAAAATGATCCAGAACTTAATTGAATAAATTGTTACATTTTAAAATACAAGGAAACTTGGCGCATTCGAAGCAGACGGGACCACAAAAAAATTCGATTTATCAGGAAAATCAAATTTTTCTAATTTGATTTTCTAAACTGGTTCTGACAGTTAGTATAGCTAAAGAAAACGACAAAGTTCAAACTAAAAATTAGGAAAAAAGTAAAGATTTATTTTAAATATTTAATAGCATAATTAAATACTATATAATTAACAAATAAACATTAAAAGATTTTAATAAATAAAGTTATAATAATTATAATTCAAAAATTTGTAATAATTTAAAAAATAGTAATTTTAATAAATATGTAAATATTTTAATAAACAGTATATAGATCTTTGAATACAACAGTTGCACAATGAAACTTCAAAATAAAAAGTACAATTCACATCTAACCTGCTTTAAAGCTTTTTTTAAAAGCGAGAAATTTTTATTTCATTTTTGATTGAATAGATTGTACAGCAGTAAAACCTTTGATTGAATTAAGGACCTTAAAAAATTATCAATTTACGATCAATGAAGGCACAAGGTTCGAACATATTTAACTAGCGGAAACAATTCAGAAATAAATACATTTTTTTTCACAATTTTTTTAGTTTTGACCTCGAATTAAATAAAATGGCTTGACCAATTCAAATGACAAATGATATTTTAACATTATGTTAATAGGAAATTCAAAGGACCAGAGAAAATTTCGAACTAAAATCGTTCGAATTAGCCAAGTTCCACTGTACAAATAATGTATTCAAAAAACCAGACACTTTAGCAAAGAAAATAAAAATGGGCATATAAATTACTAAAACGATAAATGATATAGTTAGTGATCTTTTCAAAAGTTTTTGTAAAAAAAAATAACTACAATAGGAACCTCGTGATTTAGCACGCATTCCTGTTTATGAACACTGAAGTTTATTATTACATCACAATATTAAAATTATATCAATTTCCTCGTCTTATATTAAAGTTAAAACCGATAGTTGTACCAGGGTCTTCAAATTCTCAATAAATTTAAGGAAGAATTAGTATATTTTTCTTCATTTAGTTGTAAATGCTATATGATCAAAAGCATCCGGACACTTTTGGATTTACACACTTTTTCGAATTTCTCTAGAAATGCTGGAGGAACTGCACTTGAACTTCGTTAATGTGATGAATAGGCTTGAACTCGCATTTTACAGTGAAGATTCGGTCACGAGAGCATTTAGGGGGCCGACCAGAAAATGATGAAGAATAATATGATTTCTGCTCACCCCGTTTCACAGAAAACTGATAATTATTTACAACTTTCACCACTGATTTTGTTTGCTATGAACATTGCTTATGTGCATTTTCGTAAAAATAACATGTATATTTGGGAAGATATAAAAGTTTTCTTAAAAAATCCCAACTTTTCACGCATGTTTTTTGCTTATAATATGCAGAGGTTTCAACCAAATTATACGTTTCTTAAAGAATATGTGACAATATGTTAGCAAAGCATAGTTTTAAAATTTGAAGTAAATATATTCAATAATTAAGGAAATATGAGTATTTGTTGTAAATAATTTTTTACTGCGCATGTGCGAAACATAGTATAATTTTTCTTTTATAACTTGGAAGCCAGATATATAGGGAAATGTATTTAAAAATTCCAGATCAATACCATTAAGATATAGAAAGATATCAGCATTTCAGCGAGCAGAATTTCTATTTGTCTCTGGGAAACAAAATGATGAGGGTTTTTTTTTCCACAAAATGATATTTTTTTGAACTTGAATCTTCGAATAGCAATAGTCGAGCTGCAATTTAAATTATTCCTTTAATTTATAAGTATAAGTGGGTATTCAGGATATTCAACTTTCATACAATTCCATACTACTATTCAAAGATTCGGAAAACGGAAACAAACACTTTGTTGAAAATGCGTTGTTTTTTTAGAGTGCAGAACACACTCGCTATTTTTTTTTTCACACTGCTGGTAGTAAATCCCCTTATTGATAGCTTTAGTAGAAAGATTTTTGCTTAATAAGAATAGTTCATATATAAAAATTATGTATTTTACCATGTTTCCCTTTCTCTTACTTTCGAAATAAAAAAATGTACAAGTCTAGTTTGTAATATTTATGGCAAATTAAATAACATTAACATACATAAGTTAAACAAGGTCTTTATTTTTCTTTTCGAATATCGAAGGGATTATTTTTCTTTTCGAATAAAAAAAATTGACACAAGTTTTGTAATTCGTTTTTTTAATTTTTTTTTCAGGAGAAATAACAGGTTCACACGTGGGTTATTTTTTCCCCCTGAGAGATAGCTATTTGAAAGTTTTTCTCTCATCACTACTTTAGATACCATGAGGACTTGTTGCTTATATGCTGGCTTCCACTAGTATTGCTCTAAAGAAAAATTGTTTATGTGCTTTAGAGGCGAGAAATAATCCATCTCTGCTTACTGTTAGAAGAAGTTATTGATAATTTTGCATTGAATAATTCAGTGTAGATTATTGTAATCGCAGAAGAGTCAAGCTGTTCTTAGAGTTCTGAAAACACATGAAGTTAATTTAAAATTCAATTTAAATAATTAATTAATTGTCAATAAAAAGAATAAATTCAGTGAGAAACGCAAGAAAACACATTTAAATGAACCGTTTTGGAAGTGCTTACAGTTAATTTATCTAGTGATCGTTTTCCCCCCCCCCCCTAAAAGACTGTCCTATACCCAAACTCAAAATGTTACAAAGAAATTACTATTCGTATTTTCTAAAGTTTCAATTTTAATCAGAATATAAAATAACTTCGTTATAAAGGCAGAAACAAATTTCAAAATACTTCAACCAGGTTTCAAATGAATTATTGAATAACGTGTCTGTGCTCAAACAAACTGAAATACATGAGTGAAAATGTAAAAATAAATAAACTTTTTGTTTGCTTGACAATATAAAACGGTATTTTTCCCTAACAAATACACTTAGGTGCCGTTAAATCACTTCATCCTTTTAAATGTATGAGGTTTATGGAAAGATAATAAATAGAGCGAATGCCTTAAAATAGAATAAGATTTACTATCTCTTTTCTAATAGTAAAATCACTCACACAATCATCAAACACATAACTGCGAAGATTTCATAGCATAAAATAATTTTCATGTTTGAGATCAGAATAAACTGCCTACGCTAATATTACAATTGAATAAATGAGTAGGTAGTTATAATTTTGGATTTTAAAATATTAGTCGTTATAATACCCAGTTTAACAGATACAGTGCACTCCCGATTATCCGGGTTAATCACCGGGAGGGATCGCACGGACAATAGAAAAACACGGATAATCCAAAAACTCCTTTTATTAAAGAAAAAAAATCAACATCAGTACAAAAATATAAAAAATACTTACATTTGCATGCTGTATAACATCAAACTAAGAATTTTCCTTTTAACATTTACTCCTTAAAAAAAATCTGTAATGCGTCTTTGCTTCTGCTTTTTGTTCATCTCTTGTCGTATATCGACACATATTTTACGAACCGCAGTTATGTCACCGTAATCAAATCCTCTTTGTCCCATATAATCTAACAAAGTTTCCACAGATTGTAGAGCAGCAGAATGAGAAATTGTGTTTCCCTCGTTTAGTACATCTTCTGCATCAGTACTAGCTGATTCTCCATTATCAAGTTTTTGAAGGATTTCTAATTTTTGTTTAACATTTAAAACGTTTCGTTTTCGCTTCACACCACTCATTTTTACCAGTAAAAAATTTCACGCTACTGCCTGACGATAAACAAGAAGCAAAAACTAAAGGAACACCTGCGAAAGTGAAAGAAGACGAAGAAGTTAAAGAATGACGTGTCAGGAAGAAGCGTGTTCGTACGAGTATGAGCTAGCAGGAAGTGGGTGATTCATTTCTTGGAAAATTAGGGGTTGAACCGGTAGAGATTGCACGTGGAGGAAGAAAAAAATCTATTCTTTAGCCTCCGCCGTCACGGCTCACTAGTTTAAGGAATGAATCTCTCGATCGAACATCGATTTTACATGCGTGATAAGCGTGAAAATGTTTCTCTTAAAATTTTTTGTGAGTCCGGAATGAGCACGGATAATCCGCGCACGTATAATGGAGAGTATATACTGTATAAGGATCTCTACATTTTCGTAATCTTAGAACTTAATAATAATCACTTTCATACTACATTTTTTTAAAACATTGTATAGTTGAAAACGTTTCTTGTATGCGGATTTAATAACTTACTATCAATCAAACGCATACACCAAACCATAGGTCTCTAAGTGACAGTTATTAAATTTCAAACTTAGTAATACATTCTCCACACATGCATCAAATAAACTGTGGTAATGAAAATATGCTAGCAAATGTAATAATAAAATGAAAGAAAATAATATAATCAGCAACTCGGTAACATGCACTTGTTCTAAAAAATAAATAAAATCTGGTGTCTCTCTTGAAATTTTAGGACGAATGCAATCTAATTACAATTAATCAGTGATGTTGTATAAGATATTCAAAATATAAATTCTATATTAAACAAAATATGCCATCTTTCTAGATATTTTAGAGATGAAAAGCAATCTAATTATGACTATTGTGGAATACACCAATCAGTAATGTTATATTAGCTATTCAACACATATACAATCTCTAATTACAGGAAAATAAATTGACTCTCTAAAAGACTAATGAAAATATGTTAAATCTTACAATATGAAATTATCTAGATAGTCGATGATATACACTGAAATTTAAAAATGAAGAGTGTTTACAGAATTTTATTCTAATATTTTCGGATTATGTGAACAATTAAAATGTTGAGTTCCAGTTTTCTCACATTACAGTGATTTATCTTTTTAATGTTTCACAGTATCTTTTTCAAAGATATAAAATATCAAAGAATAAGAAAATTGATAATGCGACGCTATTTTATTTTATTCTTGGAGAAACCTTCAATCCCAATATGCAGTTTAAAGCTCCTTTGTAGAATAGTTCTATTTAAACTATTTTCATCCATTTCAGTCAAATTTAATGTTCAGCCTTAAATTGCGTAGTAATATTCATATCAAATATGTTTTACCCTAAGATATCTCCAGGAGTCCAAAACTAGCCAGCTCAGGTGTCGTCCTCGTCATCTGACCGCGGTTCAAAATTACGAGGCCCGTTCCAAAATAGCCCTCATATTGCTTCAAAACAGGACTAAACTGAATAGATAATCCAAGGTACGCATTGTAATCAAATTAAATGAAATCAAGTATGAAATATTTAATTTTGGCTTAAGTTTCCTGATTGATAATATGTATAATGTGCTCACTAGAGGCACAAGTTTCGGTTGCTACATCCTTTTGCATATAGAGGACCAGAAAGAGCGCTTATTTAAGTGTTGCAACCTTCAGATGTCGATTTTTTTTAAATAAAAAAATTCCTATGTAAAAAATCGGATTTTTCTAGATAAAGATTCTAGAAATAAATTTAACTCAAGCAGTTTCATCGCACATTGATACTCTTACATAATTTTCAGTTCAAGACACATTTTATTTTATTAGAACGTTTTTAACTAAGGAAGGTCACAGAGTTTAATAATTTTACTTTAAACTATTTTCCTACCTATCTTCCGAAAACAATAGATGGTTTTAAAGCATTCTTTAATAAAACATAAGTACCTGAATTTGGTTTGAGAACAAGAAAGAAAATGCTTCAGATAGATGTTGATTTGCTTAAAAACCATTCCCCCCCCCTTTTATACAAATTTTCATGCATCATTTTAAAAGGCATACGAATGCTTTCAGCATGTAGATAAAATAATGTATGCTTATATATAGCTTGCTTCTAAAATTTTGATAAATAATGGCGTATTAATTCAAATGTAAACATTGAACATTTTCCAGAAATATTTTGTAACTATCGAATACCAAGCATGAGGAAAACTCCGTTGATTGCAAACACACCTTTAATTCTGTCGATGCTAAACTTTCAACTTTAGCCATGTGTGGTTTGCAAATAGTGACATTTTATCTATAGTTCAAAACAAGCGCATAAAGTACAAATTCTGACACAGTTTTCGCAATCATAAAACAAATGTTAGCATCGACAGGGTCGAAAAGCGAAAGCAGATAAAGCTGCTAGAACGTTTCGATATAAGAAGTGATTGTATTTAAAGGTCGATGTAGAAAACTGCATCTTTAAATCGCCAGTGTTTGAGAAAAACTGACGTAAAGTCCATATTCAAACTACAAAATAGCAGAAAACGGTTACAGAGGCTGTTTGTGATTTTTTGAACGATTTTGATTTAATATAAACAGATTTTACATAAAATTTTTGAGCTTTAGATGGCCATTTGATTATTCTTGTGCTTAACTATCATTCTAGAACTTAATTTCCTTGATAATAATGGATTCTGTGAAATTAAGTTAATGTAGTTTTTCCCATTCCTCTTCCACAGCCTTCCATAGTCCATTAAAAGTCTTAGATCTATGTCTGTTCATTGCTTTTTACTTTCTCGTATACGAAGTATACAGAGAAAGTACTGTAACCGTCAAAAAATTCGAACTCGAGATTTTGACGAATCTCCACGTTTTAGACCTTCCTGAGTCCGAAAAACACAGTTTTGGAATTATGTCTGTCTGTGTGTCTGTGAACACGATAACTCGAAAACTATTAGAGTTAAGGGGATGAAATTTGGTATGTGGTCTTTAAACATAATTTGTAGGTTTCTGTCAAATTTTGGACAAAATCCGTCAACGGGAAGTCTGTCTGTCTGTATGTCCGAAGTCATGTGAACACTATAACTCAAAAACTTGAATAGCTAGAGGGATAAAATTTGGTACACAGTTTTATCGTCATGAATGTAGGTCCGTATAAAATTTTGGGCCAAATCCGTCAACGGGCTAACTGTCTGTCGGTCTGTATAATCGCATACTTGTTCAACTCCATGCGCATGCATACTGTTAGAAATGCCTGTGCAAAGAAGGGACACTCCGAAAACTTGGCAGTTTGCCAAAAACCAATTCTGGGGCGAGATTTTGTAAGGAAGCAAACATTTAGGGCGTCTCGTTTTACTTGCGTGCTGGAAGCAATCTCTGCGCATGCGCAAGCTATTCTCCTGTTTTCTTCTCCGCACGCGGAACTTGCATTGCTAGAGTTTGATAAAAAAAATAAATATTGTGAAGTTTTAATACATACGCATCCTTTTGAATATGATTCTTCACCTCAATATTTTACTATCACTATAATCTCCAATGAAAAACCTTCTGATAGTCATTGCATTTTGAGTTACAGTTGGTTCGAACTTTTTATCAACGCAGGGGGAAGGGAAATGACAAATGTTTGAAAAGTATACGAGAAAGTTTAGGGGAGGCCACTCCCGCTGGTTTTTAAAATAGTCCAAACGCGCAGAAGTCTACGGACGATACGTCTGGTGATATAGCGGGAATGTGATTTAGAGGAATTGAATTAGTATCGGTTTCTTGTTTCATTTTTTCCCCTAAGAATTTTATAGTAGATTTAAATGCATTGTTGCTTGGTTTGTCAAGTTGGAGCTTAACTGCTTGAGAGGTGCGCAGATAATCAGATGATATATCTTCCTTAAGTACTGGCAATAAAATACGATTTTGATTCTAAAGGAATAGATTTTTACATTATTTTCATCTCTCCTTATTTTTACTTTTCTATTCAATGCAAAACCGGAAACAACCATAAATCCCTTACCAAAAGTTTCTCGATGTTTTTTGAACAAGGTTTTAAAATTTTCTTCTTCTCCTTTATAGTAATAAAATCTTTTCTGGTCGCATTCGCTTAGATATATCCAAGTTTCGAATGTTCCAACATTTTCCCCATTTCACAGCAGAAAAATGCTCCTCACACAGAATTTTGCATCGAGCTCTACATTCAGTCACATGCCTAAGAGAAAGACGATGAAAACTGCGTTTGTTTTTGGTTTTTCAAGATTCAAATCACTATTTATTATTTTATTTACAGTTGGAGATGAGGAATTTAATGACTTTACAACAGTTCTTTGAATTCGTAGATTTTGAAATTAATGATCCTACGTTAGAAATATTCTTAGAAGTTCGTTTGCATTTCAGATAAGTGTTTGGAATCCTTTTTTTTTTTTATAACTTTACAAATTTTTATGTGTTTTTCCAACCATTTTTACTGCACCTTTATACTGAAAATTACTGACTTTATAATATACTGATTTCATAGCTTTTGCAGCTTTCTTGAATAACAGAAAAGGAATATTTCTCTTCGGAAAAAAAGAAAACAGAGTTTTCGTTCCATTATTCTATCCTTCAACTACAAAAGCCATTTTGTAATTAAAGAAAACTTTGTAATATCAACTGATAATTTAAAGTCTGAACAAATAATTACTGGACAAATAAAACTGTTTGAATCCAAACGATTGCTTATATATTCCATTAAAAACGTTTAAAAACTGTATGGACAGCCAGTGTATGAAACACAAATGAATCGCAATTTATTTAACAATTTTTAAAATATTAGTTTTAAAAATTGGGAAATAAACTAAATTTGGAAATAGAATAATTATAAGAGAAGGATTTTCCGCTTTAAATAAAAGATGAGAATTGATCATAAAATAAATCTGAACATATGATTATGGACTTGCTATCAATGCTACGATGATAGCCAAAAACTATCGTGTAAATCATATGGCGAATATGTGTAAACTAATTTCCAGTTTACTGTTTAGTAGATTTATAATTTTTAAAGGATTTTTCTAATGATTGCAATTTTATTCACATTAGAATTGAAAAAAGTATTTAACAACATGAACATTCTTTTCTCCCAAATAATACTTTTTTATATCTGAAAAGTCTTAAATAAATTCATTATTTTATTTAAGAATTGAATAAGTGTTTATAATCGTTTTAAACTGGGATGAGGAAACGATAAGTATATAATTGTTCCAGTTATTACAAACGGTAGGATTTCTTAAGATTTCATGGGTTATATCGTTCTTTTTTTCCATAATATTTGCATTAGTATGTAGGTTTTCATTTTCCCATCACTTACTAAATTCCTCTTTATTTCCTAGATTTCCAATGAAAATCCGTTTAATTAACGCGAATCACCTTTCTAAAAGAAAATCGAATATATTTTTTAAGATCTCAAATTTGAAAAATTTTATATTAAGTATTTTGTTCTGAAGTAGATATGTATTTGAGAGATGTAGGTTCGAAATTGTTCAAAAAGTCACATCTTATCTTACTAACGTTTATTGTAGTTTCAAAGGCTGCAGAGAATCAGTGAGGGTCAAGAGCGTCAGGATCGTGCTCAAAAGGATTACATGATCCATTCTTGATTTCATGATGAATAAATGCTTACTCATGATAAATACGTACTTACTTCATTGAATAACTGTTCGTGACTCAAATACCCTTAGTTGATGTTATGAGTAAATCTTATGAGTACATAGTGCGTCATCTAATAATGACTTAAAATTACGATATGAGTTCTCGTTAATCCATGAAGTAACATCTTGTAGGGGATGTTAAACGCACAAATCAGTGCTATCATTAAGACATTTGGTATTTGATTTTTCCCCAAAAATATATTCATTGCTTTTAAAACAAATGAGGAAATAAATAATCGAGATTTTGGAAGAGTCTAAGAGGGTTTATTACATATTGTTGAAGCGAAGTTTTTGAAATTTGCGAATATTTTAAATTTACTTTCTAGAGAACAGAGTAGAACAAATAAGCCATATTTACATCCTATTTTCATGAAGTGAATCACAGCTAAGGGAATACAGTAAAGCACCGTTTATGAGTCTTTCAGGGGACTGACGTAAAACGATGTATAAATGAAAAGACGTATAATAGAAGTTTTAATAAAAAACTTTGATTATTACAAATTTAATGCTACTAATGCAAATTCATTTAAAAGTAATAATTTAAAATTTTTTTTAAGAAAGTACTAGTATATTACTACATAGTATTGAAAAAAATAATGAAATTTGAGGACTAATTATAGTATATGTCTAATTGTATACGAAATATGTGCATACAGGTAGTCGTTTAATTAAAAAAATCTTTAATAGTCGTCTGGCGTGCGGTTGTCTGTGAATATTAAATACAGCATTATGAATCGAATTAAGTTCATTGAATGTTTTTTCATTAGTATTTTGACAAACAAAATATTTCGAAGTTTTTCAATGGAGTCCATTGGTCTTTAAAAGAAGGTGACATAACTTCATCATGTTATCCACCCCTGCTTTCTAGAAAAAGTTTCCCTCTTTTATAGGAACGGAGAAATAATGATAGAGGCATAAATTTGCGAATTTTAAAAAGTGAAAAAACGACGCATAACCAAAGCTTTGCATCTTATTAACGAACTTGATCACCTCAATACGAATGAATCAGGACTGTGATGAAACGACGCATAAACGAGAAGCGTATAAATGTGGAGGGCAGCGATGAACTGGGTGGTAATGTCTCGGCTTCGGGACCAGAAGATTCGAAATTGATTCCACTAAAAGAATCGCCTCGTAATGGCCGTCGTGAACGTTAAATCTAACGTCCTCACGCTGATGTGTTGTGGAAGTAGGGAGACTGAGGTTCAGGTTTAAGTGTCATCAACAGTTCAATATTTCATGGTCCGTCCCAAAATAACTCTCGAGTTGCTTCAAAACAGGACGATAATATAACTAAACTAAAAATAAAGACTTTAGGCTCTGGATTAAAGTCACAGGCTTAATTTTTATTCTTATAACCAACAAACATTTTCATTGATTAAAGCTAGTGGATACCACTACTTATTTCATTTACTTAAATCAGTGGCGTACCGATCAGGGGTAAAGGGGGTATAGATACTCCGAGCGCCAGTTTTAAGGGACATCACGGGTTCAAAACATTAGTGCGTTTATGCCAATTTTTAACGTAAAATATAATGAGGGAGCGTACAAATAATACCATTCCCAGGGAGCAATTTACGTTTGTTAAGCCACTGATGACGACTGGGGGAAAAATCATATTATTCCCCGGGTGCCACTTTCCCTCGCTACGCCACTGGTTTAAATGACATTTAGTATAGACCATTCCAAATTTTGAAGTCTAACTATGAGGATGTTGCTGTCGAATATCGAACCTTACAACTTTGGTGTAGCAAAACAAAATTGCTTACATAAAAAAACAGTTTGTACTTTATGCGCTTATTTAAAACTGAAGATAAAATGTCATTATTTGCAAACCACACATGGCTAAAGTTGAGAGGTTAGCATCGATGGAATGAAAGGTTTGTTTGCAATCAACGGAGTTTTCCTCATGCTTGCTTCTCGATAAAATAGTTTTTAAAAAATAGTTCTGATCGTTAAGAGTCATTGTGCTCTGATGTTAGGGTTTCGGCTTCGTGATCAGAAGAGCTTGGGTTCGAGACAAAATGTGTTGTGATGTTGATTCATTTAAAATGTTTAAAGGTTCTTAAAAGGTAAAGAGGTGCTTAAGTTTGAAGAAAAACACTCCTCGACTCGGATGTCGTCTGCATTATCCAACTGGGGCAGTAGATTATGAATTCCATTTTATGTTTCACCTAGGCCAGTGTTTCCCACCCTTTTTTGCGCTATGCCCCACTGAAGCCTTTCTAAAATTCTTATGGCCACTATGAAAATATATAAAATTTTTAATATTCGAAGGATGAATTGTTCACTGAAGAAACGTATCTTAGATTTCTTAGTTAACTTAGTCTAAACTTAGGTTTTAAGGAGCACAACATGTACAAGTGAAATAATTTAACAAGAGATAATAAAAATTAAACTTTGCACTAAACAGAATGGCGCAAAAATGCAGCAACTTCCAATAAAATACAAAAGAAAGATATTTAATTACAAAAAAAAAGAAAATACAGAAGCAGAAGAAGTAAACAATAGTGATAACAATATCTTTTGTGCGCAACGCAGCAGCATTCAGTTATTGCATTAACAATATTGTCTGGAGTCAACTAACCAATTAAGATACAATCAAACAACGAAAAGCATGCTTTAATAAAAATTAAAACACATTAAGATAAAATAAAAAAAATGGAAGAGAACTCGAATGGCGAACTTTTTTCAAAGTGCCACTCGCAATCGGAGTTCTAATATGGATAACTTTAAGGAGAAATCGCACTAAGAAACACAGTGAGTAAATTTTCAAATTATGTATACTAATTAAATCACAATAGACGGTTGCTATTAAACTCCAAGTCCATTTCCCAATGCCCCCCCCCCCCCGTGTGGAAAGGGCCCCACTTTGGGAAACACTGACCTAGCCCATATTGTAGCTTCAAGATAGCACGCCAATGTCATAAACGGAATAAAATCAATCGATTCTTAAAATGTCATTAAACTGTGTCTCCATCTAGTGAGGTATAATACGGCTAATATATAATACTTTATAGAGAAAATAAATAACGATTTTGATCGATTGTCGCTTTTCTCCGAAGGATTGTTTTTCTTTCTAAACAAAGTGGTCAGCATTCTCTCCATAAAAACCTTTTGTGTGATATAAATCAGAATACATAACGACTCAGAATTAATGAAGGCATAACGAATATATCCTAGGAACGATAAGCATTCTAAATATTAATGCAATTCTTTCATACAGTAGTTAAGAAAAATCGTTCATGTTTCTACCCCTCAAAAGTTTTCATTCTTAATAATATTTTTTAGATTAAGAACTGAAAGCAAATAATTTCATCTGTATTTTTGTGGCAATGGTGCCATCTAATGTACTTACAATCTAATGAACAAATTTTCTCCCGAAATTTTGTCAAAGAACAAAAAGTGAAAGACAGGAAAAAATATAGTTAACTTCTCCTTTTGAATAAAAAAAATAATAAATAAAAGATGTTTCATCCACAATAACATCTACACACGAAATTTTAAGAATATAGTTAACTATATGCTTTATTTTCAAGAAAAGTTTAAAATTTGTGCTTTGACTGTCATTTGTCGTATCAGTCAGTAGTGCCTGAACATAGTTTTTATGAAGTCACGTTTGATCTCTTAGCGATGTTGTGGGATAAATAACGAATTTTGACGGCAGTTTGTTATGAATCCTGTTTCGAAAAATTAAGTAACGGAGGCAGATAATTATTTCTTAATGTTGTAATTTTTTTTTCAATATTTTAGAAATGTTAAACATTAAAATGTCCTTCTCATTTCAAATGTGGTATCGAAATTAAAACTTCCTTAACTCCCTATTTTTTTTTCTTTGATAGATATAAAATAGAGTGAAGACATCTTTTCAGTCTTAAAGAGGTCAGAATGACTGATTCAACACCTTGAATGGGTAAACGATATCTAAAAATGAGAATTAAGTTTCCGGACCAAGTATTACGAATCTGGCAGATGATAGAGGTTGAAACGGGCTTAAACAAATTCTTTTAATTGAACGTTTATTGCTTTTAAACAGAAGTATTTTGTAAAGGAAATATTATAGCTATATTGTTTGTCATTGAAGCTCAAGCCATGCTGCGAAGTTTCTGCAGAAAAAGCGTCATTTTTATTTAACCAGAGTTATATCTTGCAATGCAAAAATCTATATTGCAGTAGAGATAAAATATTAAGAAAAAAGAAAACAACGAAATTCTTTTCTTTTTCAGATTGAATATATATTACTATCTACTCTCTTTTCTTTTTAAAACAATTTTTCTTAAAAGCGGTGTCATATGTTCTCTAACGTTAAACATTTTTTTTTTATATATAATGGTCTGATTTTAGTATAAGATGTCAATGGTTCGATTGATGATCATTAATTTGAAAACAGTTGAGATACATAAAACAATTAAAATATTAATTGATTAGCAAGTTCTTTGCATAATGATTGCATAGTTCTCTGCACTGTTTTTATGACTTCACGACAAATAACGAAGCAAATATTCTTGGCGCATGCTGCAGTGCCGTAGCGAAAGTAAGTGGCGCCCGGGGAATAATATGATTCCGTCCAATGCTATAGTCGCAAATTAAACAGTGCCGGAACGCTCTAATCTGAGTGACAAAGAACGAGCTGTTTTAAAGAGATTTTTACAATTTTTCCTATTTATTTCTCTTTAAAAAAATTAAAAAAACTCATTGCCGGAACGACGTTCGTTGCGTTCCGGAACTTTTTCGGCTCATCTACACCCTTTATTTCTTCGCTCCCAGCCGCCATCAACGGCTTAGCAAGTGGAAATGGCGCCCGGGGCATGATATTATTTTTTCGCAGCTTCATCATATTTTGCTTTAATTAGCTGAAGTGGCCTCCCCAAAACTTTTTCTTATCGGCCCTAACATGGGTGGGGAAAAAATATACCAAACGCCAGAAACGAATTCCATTCCCCAACACAGGGAGGGAAAACGCTCGAATCGTTCGCGCCTTTTTTTTTTTTTTTTGCGTCGTAGAATGGCGAAGAAATCGAATATGCAATGTGAAGGCATTTTTTTTCAACCGATTGAAACGACAATTGGGCACGGATATACAATTAATGTTAGCAGACCTCATACCAATCTTTATTTATCTAAGTCATAGGGTTTAGAAGTTGACAGATAATTAACGCGTTGACGGATTTGGTCCAAAATTTGATACAAACTACATTCCTGACGATAAAACTGTATGCCAAATTTTATCCACCTAGCTATTTACAGGGATGAGATTGGCAAAAAAGCAAAAAGACTGAAATCATACGTGAGCAAAACATTTGTACCATACTTTATGCGCGAAAGATGTTTTAAGAAGTAAAACATCAGAACATGCAACATGATGAAAATATTACGCTATAATAATTAATAACTTAATTATTTATAATTCAGTACATATAAATGAGAAAAAGAATATTAAATTATTATTAAATCATTCACATTAAAAGTTGACAAACAAGTTTAACACATCATCAGGGGCATCAGAAAATACAAAATTAGATATTAAAACATATTTACCACCTGTACATCACTGAGATGCAACATTCATCCAAGAGAAGTCTGAGAAGAATTATATTTAATAGCCTTTTGATAAAATTTAGCTCGAAAAATAAATAAAAATAAGGACAAATAATTTTTTTTTTTACTTCATGCAATTCTGTAAAGTGTATTGGCTCTTTATAAATTATAATATCTGTATAGTATACTATCTAGTATAGTATCTGTACATATACTGAAATCTGTTTTATTTCTTTCATTTTTATACATTTTTGCAAAAGTAACAGCACGATGATTTTGCACCTTATAAAGTTAGAAGGGTCGAGAAATTGTACAGTTACAATGACAGATTCATTTAGCATTATTGTTATTTGAAACCCTTTGAAACATTTCCTTAATTGTTAAAGAAGTGGTTTTCTTTCGCTTTTTTATTTGTGTGGCTTTTGTTGGTAATAGATCTCCATTAACACGCTTCACCCCTTGTTTTGGAGGGCTCCTATTTTTGACAGATTTTTTCTTCAATAAGGATGTGTTTGCATCCTCTGCAAGTTTATTTTCAGTAGAGGCTAAAGTTTTTGCACAGTCTTCATTAGTATCTCTCTGTTTAATTACTGGCATAGTTGCCGGGACTACATTATCTCTAGAATGCCTAGGTAAATCATCAGTTTTATTTTTTTTTATTTTGAGAAGATTTTTTTATGTCTTATTCTCTGCATTTTTGCTGCATTTGCACACAGCTTTTTAGCTGCCTCTTTTGACAGGGGTTTTTCTTTTTTATGTAGTTTATTTGTTTTTTCCCATTTTTTTATTTCTTCATCTTGGTACACCCTACAAGATGACCTTAAGTTTTCAATTAATTTTTTTTCAACATGTTCATGCAATTTTTTTTTTTTTTTGCAAATATGCCACAGAGGTTTTGTTTTCTGCAAAAAGGTGGCACTTAATACTTTGAATGCCACTGAATGTTGGAATGTTCATCCTTGTAGAGCTTGCTGATATAATGTTGATTCATCAGTAGAAGATGAATCAGCTAGTTTCCTAGCCGGTGAGTTAAGCCGCACGGTCGAGCCTATTTTCCCAGAATTTTCTTTCAAAAATGGAAGATAGGAAGGTTTCTTTTCTTTGTGTAAAAGAGGAATTTTCGGAAGAAAAAGCAAATTTTTGCGGGGAGAGAAAAACGAAAATCTGGGGGAAAAAATGAGAAAAAAAAATGGAATTTTGAGAGAAAAATGTAAAAAAAAAAGGGAATTTCTCCAAAATAACAAAAAAGCGGAAGAATCTCATCCCTATATTTAGGTTTTTGAGTTATCGTGTTCACATGAACACGGATAGGCAGACAGGCAGATTGCCCGTGGACGGATTTGTCCAAAATTTGATAGAAACCTACAAATTATGTGTGAAGACCACATACCAAATTTCATCCCTGTAGATTTAATAATTTTTGAGTTATCGTGTTCACAGACACACATAATTCCAAAATTGTGTTTTTCGGACTCAAGGGAGATCTAAAACGTGGAGATTCATCAAAATCTCGAGTTCGAATTTTTTGACGATTACAATACTTTCTCTTTGTATACTTCGTATACGAGAAAGTAAAAAGTGAGATAAATGCACTAATGTTCTATCTCTATGTTGCTTCCAAAGACTGGCGTCCAATACTTCTATCTCCGTGACTCCCGGTCGCTACGCCACTGGCATGCCGTGAATTTACGAAACAGAACAAACAGCCAATGTGATTCTAATTTTCATGAATTCATTCAGCTGTTTAGAAACGATGCTGGTTTCTTTTTCTCTCCTTCAAATTTGCGGTGAAATTTTTCAGACGAGTAGATAAATAATTTATGTATTAATTTTTACACAGTTGATTTTAGTTAATTAAAAGGCACGTTGATGAAAAAATATTTATTCATAAGAGCAAATCTTTTGCATTTAAAATTTTCAATACTTGTTATAATGCAAATTACAGCTTAATATATTTGGATTTTCATCGTCAATTTTTGAGGAAGGGTAATTTTATTCGTAAAAAATGCATAAAATTAGCAAATACAACTATATGCTTTCCTAAAGCTTAAAATTAATATCGTATGTTCCAAGAATTACAACTAAATTGCTTAGAAACGTGAATTAAACAATGTTACAATGGGGAGAGGGGGGGAAGGGTAAGATATTGAAGAATATAAGATGTCGTTGTGTATAAAATTCTAAACACCATTTTGACCACTGCAAAACTCGAATTTAAATTTCGTTTATCTGATGCAATGAAACTTGGATAATTAGAAGCTGATGGAACCAAAATAACAGTTTGATTTATCCAAAAATTTGAATTAAAAAAAATTGGGTCTAAAATGAGTACAGAGAGAAAACGAAAACTTTTAATATAATTTATTTTTAATATTTATGAGTTTTAATAAATAATACATAATTAATGAATAAACAGTATGTAATTGTAATTAATAAAATCATGAGAATTATAATTAAAAAAGATAAATAAAGTTAATACTTTCAATAAATAATTACAGTAATAAACAAATAGTATTCAACAATTTGAATAGGGGCCGCAGTGCCTAGTGGTAAGGTCTCGACCTCGGGACCGGAAGATTCCACGCCCGAAACCCGATTCCACTGAATTTCTCTCTATTTTCTCTCTCGCGTATTACACGCCAAATCATACATAGAGGCCAAACGTCCTCCCGCCCATGCGGTGCGGAAGCTTGGAGAGGGGGCGCCAACTCAGGTGCCGTCCTTATCAACTGGTTCAAAATTACGATGTCCGTACCGAAATAGCCCTCCTGTGGCTTCAAAAACAGGACGTTAATATAACTAAACTAAAATCAACAATTTGAATGCATCAACTTTACAATAAAACTTCAAAATAAACGGCACAATCACATTTAATACGCTCAAAGTTTAAGAAAGCGAGAATTTTTTTATTGCTTTTTTGATTGAATTCATTTTGCAGCAGCAAAGTCCTCGAGTAAATTAAGAGCCTTAATAATTTTTTTTCACTTACGACCACTGAGGATACAAGGTATAAATTTATTTAACAAATAAAAAAATTCGGAAATAAAATTTTTAGTTTTGACTTTCAATTTACCATATTAAATTCGCATTACAGTTGATATTTTAAGAAATCCAAGGAAGCAGAAGAAAAAAATTCGCATTACCGACGAATTCAAATTTAAAACGATCGAATTGTCTAAGTTCCGCTATAATTCAGAATATGTTTGCAAAAACAACTAATTTTATTCTTTTTTATCAATAAATTTAACTGTAAACGGGCGAAAATAATCGTTGAAGAGCAACTCCAAAGAACCTCAGCTTCCTTTGTAATCTTATCGATCCAAAAAACGTACTTTTCAACCTTAAAAGGAACCTTATGCGATAAAACGGTACTTTTTTTTTATGGTAAGGCCTGGTAGAGATACGTATAATACATGTTAAGGTTATAAGGAGTGACATTACTAAACAAAGCTGCCGCTCCATACCGCGTATTGTGCATCTGACTGGAGAGCGTTATCGCCAATGTTTGCTTACCACTAAAGGCTCAGTACTTTGGCCCCAGGTTTGATGCAATCAGGTTTCCTTTGCCGTGACTTTTATCAGTTATATATAAATGCATACACTGGTTGCTAACGAGAAACCACTTCAACAACTCCAGGTCTAGGACTCATGAACAATCAAAAATTGCAAATCAATAACCTACTCTTCATGTGTGGCCACATAGTGAGAACTACAACTGGATTGAAAAGTGATTGAACACCATCAATTTGTTAGGTAATGACAGAATTTAATCATTCTTTTGAAATAAATTATAGAAACAATTAAGTAATGCAAATTATTTATAAAGTAGTACTTATTATTTATGATCTTTTCATAAAAAATAATATGGCAATGAAATCATATTTCTAATACTAATACAGTTTGAAGAGTTTTTTCAATTTGATCTCTAATATTTCACAGAGCAATTTTTAAGCTTTGCAAATGTATATGTATCAAAATTTTTATTTGCTGTTAAAATGTTTACAAGTGCCTTCTCACGTAAGCAAAATTAGTGTTGACAGTGATTTATCAAGAAACGGACAACGAAATTGCTTGGAAAAATTACAGTTCTGGTTATTATTTAATTTAAGGCATTAAATATTTTTGTATCAGTTTAAAATATACGAGAACTCAAATTGAAGAAATTCAGCTTATGAATCATATTTGGTTCCCGTTTCCTATCTAGCTCTATATTATTAATAAAAAATTAAGTTCCTCGTTGCTTCATCGAAATCAGTGATTTCAAGCAAACTTTTCACAAACTAACCTTACGTCAAATGTTCAAAGAAATTAAAACGATATGTTTAAAGAAATTAAGAATACTAAAAAATCTTAGATACGTTTCAGTAGCTAAGGAAAGAAGACACAGAGAATTAACTGGAATTCAGATATAAAAATATATTGAATAATAATTTTAAAGTAAAACGATGAACTTATTAAAATAACTATAATAGCCATATTCCATGATCTGAAAACGTTGCCATAACTTTTTATTACATGTCCATCATTCTATTCCTTACATTAATTTTTAATGAGTTTTCATGAGTGACTTCATTTGCAAATTCTTAAAATAAGCCAACAATATGTTATTATGAACTACTGTTAAAAGGAAGAGCTGATGGTTAAAATTGTTATACTATTATTATTTTAGATGATTAATATTATTTTAGGTGATTACTTTAGATTTTTCCAAAAATATTTGATATAATTTTTTTCATATGCCTTAAGCTGATTATCACGACAAAATATCTTACTTTTTTTTAGAATCAATGTTCATGTCTGCTTCGTAATTAGTTTACAGATTAGCTTATTCAGTGCTTCCTGAAAAATATTAGTTAACACATAAAATAGTACTTGAATATTGTTTCATTTGCAGAACTTAGGGTCATCAACTGCGGATAAAAAGATAATGGTTTTAATTTCATTGAGACATTTGTGTACTGGTTGGGGTTTATTGGCTAATCTGTCACGATCTGAATAAGTTAACTCATTTTGAGAAAGGTTTCACGTTGTAAATCACTTTGCTGCAAAGGAGAAAAAAATCTCCCAGATTGTTCTGTTTGCACATTTGAGAATGCATAAAAAAAATTATACGATCATCCTCAGAACTATTCAATTGAAACTTGAATTTAAGTTTACCAATAGTTGAACGTTCACAGTTAGGCTTATATATATGTTAAAGGAAAGAGCGGACGCGAACTGAGAAATAAAATCTAATTCAATTTATTTATTTATTTTTTGCGCATTTGAATTTGAGAAAAAACACTTAACTTTAAGGATTTTTTTTATTAAAGTGTTAAGCTATTTTAGTCATAACATTTTACATTATTTCTGTTTAAAAAGAGAACACACGGAGAAACTAAGATACTGAAGAAACTTAAATACTGAAATAAAGATACGTACTTTAACTAATTGTAACTTTTTTAGTTAATTGTAACGTGTAATTCTGACTTTCTAAATTACCATCGTCACCGATGACTCGTGTTTGTTAACATATTTTGCGGCACATCTGCCATTTACGTACAGAAGAAAACACGTACTTTCACGTGACCGGCGCAAAACGTGTTACACTAAAAATTCTACGCATTTGTCGCATCCAAAGGATTTTTTCTATTCTGTTTACCATAAATTAAAATGTATTATATGTGCCATCGTTTAAAACTAATTGCAGATTTATTTACCTTATTTTCTGTGCAAAATTTATAATGAAGAAATTTTACCCAACTTGCCTTGGAAACTTAACTATTTGAAGGCCAAAATTTTAATCTTTAACGATGGTTATTTTTATCATACGCGCGCGATATAGGATTTATATTAAAGATGTAATTTATTAAGCGACGATTTGGGAATGGTAAACTAAAGCTATATCTAAATACAAATAATATGGAAGCAATAACTGAATGGATTTAAAAATCACATAAAATTTATACACAGTATTATATGTTAAGTGCATTCTGTACTTACTTGCACGGTATGTCACCGTTTGAAAATAAAGCGATTATTCACTTATGTATTCCTGCATAAAAGATTTTTAGTTGTTTTTTACCTTTTCCCTCAGTTTGTAGAACGCCATTTGTGACGTAGACAGCGTACTAAAACATTTTTTGCTAAAAATGAATACATATATGGTCCCCTTTATTTTTATTTAATTTTCTCAAGGAATGTATGAGAGATAACTTTCTAGAATGTGCCTTAAGTAACTTTAATTTTCTTCTTTTCTCCAATTTCCAGTTCCATTTTGTTAAAAAGGAAACATCAGTACGATATTAAATCCGATATAACTCAACAGAATGTCCGATGATTCAGTTTTCCATTCGAATTTCGGAATCCTCTTTCTATTGTGCTTTTTTGACTGCGTTGAGAATTTAAAAGAAATTTCACCTAAGCAACACCAAGTAATCTTTGTCAATCAAATCTGTAGATAAGTAAATAAACTCGTTTTTATTACTAATTTTTATCAATATTAATATGTTTTGAGGTAATAGGCCATGTCTCTCTTGTTAGTTTTTATTCGCAGTTTTATTATACGAGGGACTAACATAAGGCATTTCACTTCAAACTGTAAAGTAAAGACGACAGAAGCAGAATCATACCGCATTTATATTTCTTCGTCACCTCTCTGTGAAATTTTTATTTTCTTGTATGATTTCACCATTTTTTGAATATTTTTATCTCTTAGAGAAATTTCAAGTTTCCTCGTAGAATAATATATAATAATTGCTGAAGAAATAAAATTTTTGAAATGACCTTTATTAAATATTTAATGTTTGGCTTTAAAATAATGTGAATGACTCACGCTAAAGTAAGCATATGTAAAACAAAGAGCGTCAGATCATAATTTTTAGCGATTGGCAGAGCCAAACTAAGAAATTATTTTTTTAAAGCCAGTAGTTGAAAGTTATGATTTTAATTGCACATATTATTGCAATCGTAGTATTCTAAAATGCATTTCTACCACTCAGAATTTTTTTAAATCATTTTTTCCACCATATGGGATGTTTCTAGATCTGATTACAAAAAGAAAAGTAAATATCCGATTATGTTCCTACATAGGAACACTAAACAATTTTATGCGATTGCTTCTTTAGATGCTGAGAACTACCCTAGTTCTATGCTATCTGCTTATGTCATCGCATCTTTATAGAAAACTTTTTCTTCATTCAGAGAAAGTAAGGTTACTTTGGGGCCAAATTAAAAATGGATTTTAAAAAGCCGTTCGGGAACTGAAATAACAACCGTGGCTTGTTAATTTTTGACCCTTCCCGAAAGAGTTACAGTTTTTTGATGTTACGTAATTCATATCGAATGCCATGTTCTACGATATTTCTAATATCGAAAACTGCTTTCTGAAATTTGCTATACAGTTTTAACATATATATATATATATTTGAAATAACAGGTAGTTTGGCTTCTAATCTGTACGCTGCTATCAACAGATATCTTAACATTGTATTGAGTTGAACTGATTAATTCATTTCAAAAAACTAAGATTTGTATCTTCCAAAGTAAGAGCTGTTTTCCAAGATAATTATCTCAAGAAAAGGATAATACAGTACACCTTGACATTTTACTTTGAGATAAAAAGCGCAGAGAGAACGCAAGTCATACAAATGATACGCATTAGCAAATGTTAACAGGCTCTGTTTTCGAAATCATTGTTGACGTGTCTATTTCGTATCTGATTAGGTTTCCTACTTGCAGACTCATTTTGATCGAAGGAGAAATTTATCTCAATTTGCCTTTGGTTAAGTGTTTAATATAATTAAAAAATATTGTTAAGGTATATCAGTGCCTTTTGAAAAAAGACGAAAATTTATGCTTTTTTTTACATTTTCAGTCAAAAGTTTGTTCACAATGGCTTAAAAATGACAATGGTCGCACAGACCAAGATGCAGTCGACCTCAGTGAAAATCTGGTCCTTCCGTAATCTTCAAAACTTTCACCCCGCTTATTGACTTAATATTTGACAACAGGGATACAGATAACAAACGCCCCCTCAAAAGGAAAAGATAGCGATATCTTATTCTAATTCCAGAAACATTTAAGCTCACTTAGATGCTGAGAACGAGTGTAGTACTATGGCCTGACATTTTGCTGTAGAGTAAAATTAAATTAAATAAGAAAGTAAATCTTTGAATTTAGGCATTAAGTCAAAGAATAAACAAACATAGCTGATGTATTTATCTATCAATTACAGCTGATTTTGGTACTTATGGAGCCTGCAGTATAATGAAGTCTGACGTCAAAAGAAGTGGAAACAGGAGTCGAGATATTTGCATTTTGTTTCAGTTGGAACATAGATCTTGACAGTGAAATTTATTATATGCCAGATCTATCTCTTCCAGCTGATGCAAGAGCAATATAGCAACATATTCGTCTTTTATAACCAAGGTAAGTTTTAAGTTTTAGTTAGTTAAATTGTGTATTCTTCTGTCTCCAGTACTGCCGTCAATTAAATTTTTCTTTTTGATGACAATAAATAAGGGAGGTGCTTATTATTATGATATAAAAAATACAGATACATAAAACTGGATCTAATGCAAATTGAAATCTTTTCATATAATTAGACAATGTGGTATTTTTAAAGAGAAGTTAGTTGTGCAGCTAGTTTTTGAATTATAAATTGAAAATTTGACCTCTTTTTACTGTCAATCGCAAGAATATATTTTAAGTGGAATAGTGCCTTGCAATATTATGAAATTAATCAAGATATGTTTGAAAATGATTTCTGAAAAAATCAATGTTTTCAGGTTAAGAGAAGTGAATAAAGTTACGATATGTCTTTTAAAAATTATTGAAGATGTGATGAAATTGTGATTTTCAGAATGGTTGAAATCAGTAAAATATTTTCTGAAAAGAGTGTACAAAAATTTTATGAAAATTCTACTTCTATCAACTTATCATAACATGAATACATTCTGTTACCATACATGGCCATTTTAAGATAAAAATAATAATAAATGAAAGAGGCGCAATAATCTAAACATAATCTTAACGGATTCAAGATGAAAACGTATGGATTACATATAACTATCTATCTATCAGAAGTAGACCAGTCTAAAAAAACTAACTAGTTGCTTGTTCTATAATTTTACACTAAGTCAGTAAAAGAAATATTGAAAGATGGGCAAGAATTTGATTAAAAAAATCTTTGTGATAATGTCACGGTAGTACTTGTATTTGGTTATTGCATTTTTATTAAATATTTACATCTAATGAATATAAACAGGTTTTTCTGGTAAAAGTTATTAGAAAACTTCCTAATTATTAAGAACAAATTTACACTTTATAGTTAAAAAAAATTAACTATAAAGTGTAAATTAAAAAAAAAAAAGTGTAAATTAAAGTGTAAATAAAAGAGACAGACATGTACAGAGGTGCGACTAAATGGATAGTAATATAGATATATAACATATCTCACTCGAAACCGACACTAAACTCTCGATTATACAAAAATTGACGAGAAATACATTGCTGATGAACATTCATATACAACAAAATAATAATAGTAAGAAAATCACAAACAGAATATACGTCTTCGTTTCGGAGTTTCCACACACTTTCAGATGAGAAAATATTACAATTTATGATTTAACGAAGATGCGATACATGATACTCGTATAAAAATTTTAATTTAAATTTCGATTTATGTATGCTTAACGCTTGTAAAAACATGTTCCATAAATTTTTATTTGATATTAAGGATATTATATATTGTTCAGCATTCTCTCTCTCTCTCTATATATATATATAATTTTAATAATATGTGTAGATTTAACACTAATTAATCACAATACTTTTTAACGAACGAAATATTAAACATTCAATAACTTAATAAAATATATTATAAATCAACTTTTATATTAGATTGCATTCATAAAGAAAAGGAGTAAAAATCCGCCTTCGGAGATATACATAGTTTACAAAGTGAACCTAGTTTACAATAAGCTGGTTTTATTCTTGTATTAATAAAGTAAGTTCATGGTTCACTTTGGTATATACATATGTATGAAATACGTTAGTTTTCCGTCTAAGTATTATGTAAATTGTTAAAGTAACATATTGCAATCGATTACTTAAGAATTTACAGGCTGCAGTAGAAATATCTATGAAAACTATGACGGAAAGGAGGTGGAGAAGCAGGTTCAGACCAGAAAGCAAGTGAGATTCACTTCCTCCAACTTATTTTCTGTCACTGAAAATCATCAAGCTTCTGAAGACTGCACGGAGTACTCTCCTATCCAACAAGTAAGTATACCAGTTTCACTCAACTATTGCTTCATTAAGTCTTTGCCATGTCGTAAAAACAAACATCTTTCACCGAATTATCATTAAGAAACTACATTCTATTACAGACAAGGAAAATGAAAGCCTAAACTCATTTTAAAAAATAATATGCAATTTCGAATTGATAGTTATAACAATACGCATCTAATCTTATTACGACGCAAAATATACATTTCACTGTTTCAGATATACCGCACTTGAGGTTTTATATCATTTGCAGTGGCGGCTCGTGATAAATCACCGTCGGGGTGCTGTAACGTAAAGTTCTACACTGCATACTAATTATTTCTGCATAAGTTAAATTAGGATCTTTTTAATTAATTTTCAATAGTTTAATACTCAGTTACTAAAAGATTACTATTAGATTTCTGACTTCAAATTATTTTTATAAAGAAATTTTAATTTAGAAATTATTAATTTTTTTCACTAGCACAATAATTAAGAATTTCTTAAATAATTTTTCGCAGTCAAAGTCTCTTAATCTCATTTATAAGGATTGAGAGAATCGATTAAACGTGAACAAAATTCATTGAAAGCTGTTAGTTGAAATAAATAACATTTGGGTACTAAAAACAACTTTAAATAGCTCTTCTGATTTTATTTCGAGAGGAATGAACAATAACGTTTTCCACAATATTGGTATGACCATCAAATGACATGAAAACGCTAACACACAGACAAACAAAATTTCTTTGGAGGGCTTCGCCCAAAATTTTCTAGATTCACAAATTTGGTGTTGAGATCTCATCCCACGTTTCATTCCTCTAGCAGTTTCGGTTTCAGAATTATAATGTTCATATGCAACAGGGAAAGAAATCATTCAAATTTATCTACAATAATTTTTAAACTAATTTTTTAAATTTATCATTACTTATTATTTCATTTTCCTTTATGATTCATTTTGAAAGTTGTTTATTTTCAAATTTTTTATCGTGAAACATTCTTCCGCAGAGGAAAAAATGTTTAAAACGATTCCCTATCTCGCCGGTGCTTCCCCGAAAATAGTTCCTAGCTAGGTTAAATGTCCATTGAGAAAAAAAGGAAAACCGGGATTGCGAAGTAACTGCGCATGCTCAAGAAGTCGGAACTGGAGCAAAGGGACTTTCTAGTTTTCGAAGAGGGAAAAGCTTTCTGAGGAGACAGTGGATAGGTAAAATTCTCTGAAGTAACTTTGGTTTTATCCAGCTTTTCGGCGCAGCTGAAAGCGTCAAAGGTTAATTTTATTGGTAGATTTGGATATTACAAGCAAAACTAAATAAATAATTTAATTCATGCACTGGAAAAAGTTGGGGTGCTGCAGTCCCTACACACAAGCCGACCCTGATCATTTGTTTTATAAGCAGAACTTTTCCCTCTACCGAGTTTTGACGATATCTTGGATTTCTCAAATGTATTTAAAACAATAAAATTTTGCATTTATTGAAAATTATATTTTGTACATCAGAAAAATTCTAGTGTTGTCATAAGGTCTGAGAGCGGACACACATTTTTAAAAGCGAGAAATCTTAACAGTATTTTAATAAAATTTGAGAAAATAGAAGGAATAAGAAACAAGTCCACAAAAATCTGAAATCAACAGCAAAAACAGGGAGAAGAATGAATTAAAATTCGTAATTGAAACCCAAACTGCTAAGCTATCAAGAACCTTATTTGAAGATCCTTAAAACTTTCTTTGGTGATGAGTCAACTTAGGTATGGTTCCTTCTCATTTCTTATACTTCGAGTGAAAAAAAAAAAAAAAATTCGCCGATGAAACTATGCCTTTCAGGAAATTGAATTCATTCACCAACGTGAGGGAAACTTGTTTTATTCAATCAAGAAAGATAATTTAATTCTAAGTAATAACATACCGCATGCTATTAAACCACCCTTATTTCAAAATTATACATCATCGATACAAATGCAAATTATCGAATTCTGTATCAGATTCTAGAGCACATTAGATAGCTTGAATTTGTATCGACGATATGAACTCGTAACCATTAACCAAGATGTTTTAAATTATGCAGCAATCAATTGAGATCAAATATAGAAAATAATGTGTTCTTATAAATTTTAAGTTAACTTGATTGCGGAAGACAAAAATTCGGCTGCATTTTTAAATTAAGCTAAATCAGGTACCTGTATGTGGTACTACTACGCATGAACATGAACTGTTAAAAACAAAAATAAACAACAGTTAGAATGTTAGTATCACATACATACGCTGAAAGTAAAAAGTTTTTCTCCAACTTTCTGTACCTCCAACATTTTTTTTTTTTTACTGTTGTTTTCAAGATTGGTGATGACGCACATTCTTTCCAGACATGCATATGGCGATTCTTGAAAAGCAAACAATTGAAAAGATAAAGCACTCAAGCTCCAACTTAATGCAGGTGCAACATCCTGGGTTCACCAAAGCAGTTACAGAACCTTGGACCCTGTTATCTCCTTATACATTGTTGACTTAAGTATGGTCACAGCACCTGATGTTCTCATATTAGCAAGCACACCTTGTGCAGATAAGAAATATTTGGTACTATCAAATGCGGATATCTTTGAAGAAGAGATTGGTATTCGATCTAAATCACTGCTTTTTTCTAAGCCAATATATTTTTAATCACATCGTAACCTTTCCATGTTCCAATTTTCTACTAAATATGTATCAAATTTTTCCTAACAATATAGAAAAAAAAAAAAAAAAAAAATGTTACAAAAAAATAACTTATTTTTAAGATGAAATTTTCAGCTGTTCTTTCGATTAAAAAATGCATTTTTTTTTAACCTACTGGATTTAAAGAAATCTAAAGAATAGTAATAAATGTATCTGCTTACTAAACTCTAGATTCTTATTTTCCCGTTTCAGTAACAGATAACGTCAAACGCCTGCATTTCTCCCCCGATCTTCACAAGTAAGAAAAAACAACAAAATGATACTGCGTAA
The DNA here is from genome assembly GCA_013235015.1 of Araneus ventricosus. Classification (NCBI taxonomy): domain Eukaryota; kingdom Metazoa; phylum Arthropoda; class Arachnida; order Araneae; family Araneidae; genus Araneus; species Araneus ventricosus. Next base: position 101,451 of record BGPR01001997.1, read on the forward strand.
TGAAGATTAATAAATACTAAGAATACGAGTGAATATAAACAACCGAAATGAGAGCAAAATTTGAAGTAATCTGAAAATTTGCATTTCCTAGTATATCAAATTACTTTCTGCAAATGCTTATTAAAAATGTGATGTAACAATGATATATATTTAGTTTTGATTACGTAATTTAGGTTAATAAATGCATTATTAACATAATTTTTCTTTTGTTTTTCCTTTTGTTGCAGTCATTCAGAGAATACTAGAACTTTAGATAAAATAAATTGAAAATATCTAGTTAGAATAACTATAGCTAGTGTATTTAACATCAAATTTTAACAAGGTATAAGAATCTCTATGAAAATATATCACATAAAACATATGACTGAGTAGAATTAAACCCTATAGGCTAAATATTTTTTCAAAGCTTTCAATGAGAATTACAAAATGATTTAAGAATATGTCATAGCTTTTAAACAGATAATGCTAGGAAGTCTAGTCCATCTGAAAATGAATGTACTGAAGCTTCTTTCTACATAACATACGAACAAAGCAAAATATTTTTGTACTGCGAAGACCAACCATCCAGATTAGCCTAGTTTAAAAACTTCTTGAAGTATATTTGAATGCAACGCATATCTTCAACAACAATAAATAATTCTTTCATTAAATGTAACAGAAAATGCCCCCCCCCCTTATATGCTTTAACAACAAATTTGGCCCCCATCCTTCATATATCGTCCAGATAGTTTTAAACCCTACTGGAAGGCCACAGAAACCAATATTAAGCCAAGAAATGTAGGAAGCTCGAGGATCATTTTCCCACCTTGAATATAAAGTGCACACCTTCATTATATTTGGCGTCATGTTTCAAAATATGCTCTACCATCAAAATTCATAAGAAATACTACCAAGAACTACTATCTTATGAGACTGTATACATATTTTTTAATAAGCGAACTTAAAATAGTGAATTTAAGAATATAGAATCTCCCCTAAAATTGTAAACCATTTTCTTCAGAACTCATTCTAAAGTAGCAATGTCGATAAACATTAAATGTAAGCCACTCCTTTTTCTAAAGCATTTTTCAGAGCACAAATGGAAATTCAAATAATTAATTATTAAAATTCTCAATTAAGATCCTCATTGAACATGTATTGAAATTAGTTATCTATATATTAATACGTGAAGAGAAAACTTTGTACCTCTTTTTAAGCAAATTGCGCTCACGGAGGAGTATGAGATTTGGCATAGTTAAAGTTCATATGGAGAAGGAGTGCAGAAAGATAAAATTTATGTAATGCTGATAGAACTTATAGGTAATTTTCACCATTTTGTAGCTGTGTGCCGGTTTTTCGGAGTTGCTGATCGTTGGACACACATGTATATCGCCTTGCACTACATTGATATTGTCGCAGGCTGCACTCCCTGTTCCTGGGTCTGACCTCCCTTGAGGAGCTTATGCAGAGTGGATGATTTGTAATTGATTTAATCTCCCCGCAGTGAAATCCACTCCAAGAGGGAGTTAAAATTAATATGGAGAAGGAGTGCAGAAAAATAAAACTTATGTACTCCACTTATTTTCCACTCCAAGAGGGAGTTTATTTCGATTATTTATTAAAAAGACTCTTCAGGGTGAAGTACAAAATGCAGATGATTTAAATCTGTTAATGTCAAACACATATTAGTCTGCGGTCAAACAGTCGCACAGAGTAGAGATTGTCTCTAAGGAATTTATATATTGTATGTATTACTAATACATTAACTTAAATAAAATAAAACTTTCATTGTTTACGTTCATACTGAATGTCAAACACATAAAAGTCTGTGGTCAACAATCGGACAACATTTATTTTTTTAACCGCCCGGTTTTTTTGTTTCAATAAAAAATAACCCCAATAACGTTCAAACTTAAAAATTTAATGAATTACGGTTGAATTTCCACCGCTGGGCGACCTTTAGTTATAATAAGATGCTGCAGTGCCATAAATAATTTTTGGACTTCAACGATGTCTATTATTATTTTTTTAGCTTAAACAATATCAACTAATATAAAAGTGGAAGAAAAGAAACCAACAAACCATTAAAACCTGCTAAAGAGAGTTACAAGAACAGCTTTATTCCTTTCAATGAGCTAAAAAAATATACACTCAAAATAAATGAATCTAGAATTTTAAAATATATCAAAAGTCAGTAAGTGGAGAATCTAATATGCAGTGATGAAGGATAGGGTCTAACAAAATGAAAAATATATACTTCTTTCAAAAAGGTCCCATGGAAAAATGTCTTGATTATACTTCCTATGCAACAATACTTTCAGTGAATATGAAAGTTATTAAAAGTTGAAGTACAAAGAACAAACAGGCAAAATTCAGCATTGTGAGGGAAAAAACTAAGAAAGAATACAACTTTCATATAAAAAAATCCAGTGAACTTTGATTGTAAGTTTTATCATTATACCTCTCAAATACAAACATAAGTATTTTATGGAGTTTTCCAGAAATCGAGCTTAATTTCTGCTTGGGAGTCGATAATCAAACCAATGAAACTGTGCGACTTTCTAATCAAAATGATAACGAAATCTGAAGACTGGTTGGCTTGGCTGAGGTGGGATAGCAGGATGGGCATCTGAAAAACGATTTTTATAATTATGACAAAAAGCAAAGAGACTTTTGGCACAGTTTTCACAGTATATAACTTGCCATTATTAACTACCTAGAATGTTTCTAGTATACTAAAGAACAGAGGACTTTTGAGAAACAAGAATTCACACAGAAAAATGCTAAATACCTCCTGCCAAAAAAGCGATGAAAGGCAACAAGTGCGACTGCACAGATAAAGAACAAAATCAAAAGATCATTATTCTTGCTGTTGACAAATTGCACTAGGACAAATTTCCCCTCTGCAGTGAGTCATAACAGCTAGCTCCGGGAAGCCCTCAGAATTCCATTCTTAACCCTTCATAGAAGGGGCTAGTATATGGCACATTTGCTTCATATTTCTACCCATTTTTCTGTTTATTACTTTGATCTGTTCAAAAACCATAATAGAGAGAAATAGAGAAAAAGAATGACAGACAAAATAGAAAATTTAATCGGCATATGTTGAATAAATGAGCACCTCCCACAAAAGGGCTCCAATATTTCGTCGATCGTGAGTTGGTCCACCAGACATATAAAATTTTTGGCAGTTTCCATTGAAAGAGTCAAAAAATCCTCTAACTCTAGTTAACTCATAAATGTTTTTTATGTGTGTCCGTCGTTTCTTTGTCTTCGAATCTGTTGGTAGTGCACAAGTTTCTGACATACAGAGTTCAACGACGCGACATGGACGCAAAAAAAAAAATGCTGAGATTGGAAGGCAGATTGAATTAATCGGCTAGATGCATTGTACTCGAGGAATACTCCTATTAGGTTAGAGGGATGGAAAGGGCTCAGGGAGGAACAATAAAAAAATTCACAGCCAGAAATAGCTCATTGGTGTACGTACTCTGTACGCCAGCCCTCCCACTAAGGCTTAATGACACAGAGTTCAACAAAAGACAATCGTGATCTGGGACATTTTTTTACAATTAATTCTTGATAATTCTACGTCCTCAATAATCTTAGTGTAATTTAAAATCGGTATTTTAATACAATTAAATCAATTCATGATACACTTTTGCAACATCTCAGCGAAATTTTACGAATCTTTGCATTGCCGCTCCATTCACATTCCCTGCGCATACTTTTCAACAAGACAGCCACATAGGAGGTATATATTTTGATTGCTTTCATTGTATTTCAATTAATTTCTTAAGTAGGGCAATGTATTTCTTCCTGAATTATTTAAATGTGGCACAAAGAATAATTTTGCAAATTTACATAAGGAAGTTACTATAAGAATGCAGTTATTGTCATGTGCTCAGAACCTATTCCTAATAAGCAGTCAAGAAATATTTATAAAATGCATATTACATATTATTATAGCAACTAGTAGCATCAGAATAATCAGATTTCGTGGAAAAAGAGTTATTGTCATTTTTCTGTTTAGTTATAAAAACATGTTGAAAGGCTAAATGAGTTTCATATCCTCAGAATACATAGTTGCAAATAAAGACCTTTGTTGAAGATGCAATAACACAAGTTATCAAAATGCTGTGCTTCATTTACTCTTATTCTTGTCATTTTTCTAGTGTAATCAAAGCAAACTTTTCAAAATTCTTTGTGGCAAGCCTTTCGAGCTTCTCCAGCTTGAAGTAAAAGTTTTACATTGCATCTGGATCATGCAGGGTTATTGGCAGTGGATAGCCAGTCGTACAGAGAAACATTATGAAATTATTATTTTATATAATACTTTTCAGGGTCATTTACATCTATTCCAAATTGACGAGTCAATTAATTTGTTGTGACCAAAAATCAGTAGGTCACTTATACACTTCTACTCTGCAGGAATTTGATTATAAACAGTTGGACATTGTTTTTTTTTTCATAATGACTGGAGACTGAACTTTCTGGGATTCAATGGCAAAAACAAATAAAAGGCAGGAAACAGCAGAAATTTTTATTCTTTGGGGTTGCATAAAACTGTAGTATTCAGAAAAGACAGGAATTGTCAAATATCATGCTTATCATTTATCAGTAAATTTAAAATCTTACTCTACTATGTATAACTGATTTAGACTTAACAGATGTTCAAATTAACAACATACTTTCAATAATTTTCTTTCACACTGAACAATCTTTGGGTAGCACGAATTTTATGCTTATATATTTAAGCTTTACTCAAAAAATGTAAATCCAGAAATAATTTATCAGACTTCAAAGGCTATTCTGGCTTTTTTTTTTTGGTCACAGATTTTAACAGGCTGGAAATTATAACAGTTAGATAATATGATGATTATTTAACGTTTTATTCAAGAACATCTAGTATAGACAAGAATTCAAATTTCATGATACTATTTTAAAACGTTTAACACAGCCAAGAGGAAACATGAAAACACAAAACTAATTAGGAGTAACTTTTAAAGTGCAATACACTAAAAAGTATTAATAAAATTAGAACTCTGACAAGGTATTGTCATTAACAACAATGCACATACTAAGACATGAAAAAGAAAAATTTTGTAATGTCAAGTACCTCATTAAACAAACATAAGAAAAACAAATATATTGCAACTTTTAAAATAAATAATGGAACAGGTAATTTATTTGATGAAAATTAAAACAATTATAAGAATATTAACAATAGTTTTGATTTTATAGTCATAGTTATTTTTATATTGTATATCTAAGGAGGTTTAGAGATGATCTCAAAAGACTTGCAACTGAAAAAAAGATTAGAATAACATCATATTATGTGAAATTAGATTTCAAAAGACCTTGCAAGAACTCTAAAGATGTAGAAAATTTCAGAAAAATAGTTTTATTCTTAAAACAGATTTTTTACAAAATTCAACTTCAAATAAGCATAACCATAAATGCTAACACAGGAGATCACAGATTGCCATATTTGGGGTTTCAGATAAACAATGATCACTCTGACTAAAGAAACAAACTTTCTAAATCAAAATAAGACTAAAATAATTCAAAACAGGAAGAAAACAATGTAAATAATAAATACAGCCTTATAAAGTAATAAGAGGAATAAACTTTAAAAGGAATACATCAATAAATGAAGCAACTCTAACATAAGTGTATTTCATCTTAATTAAATGAGGTTAAAAATTTTATTGTGACGACATTTGTCTCAAAAATGAAAGGATACAAAAAACAAAAATTAAAAAAGATTTAGACATTAGTTATGATGTTACTTGAAAAATTAACAGGTACATAGTTAGTTGATCTTGTTTATTGTAGAATTTGTGATAAGGCAAGACAGTGGTAGTACAATTCTACAAATTGAAAAATTAGTAATCTTTAGAGTAGGCCTTCATACAGTTATTAGTTCTTGAACTTGGTTAATATTTGTAGATCATAGAGTTATTGCAGCTAGTTATGAAAACAAAATACTGATCCTTCTTAACAAATATTACTAAATCTGAAATTAGTTTGTTATGCAACATAGTGATTTTGACCATCATTGACTTCACAGAAAACTGCAGCATGTTCGACATTAAAGTTTTTGGAAGAGAATTTCAATCTTCAATGGTATTCTATAAAATCCAAAGTTACTGCTACAAATAATCAATTATAATTCATTAGTCAACGTACAAAAGGCAGTACAAACAAGATGCCTAGTAATTACTGCAACTGACCAACATGGCACTTAACTACTAAATATAGTTAACAAAGTATGGAAGGTTTTTAATCAGTAAAGATGAAAAAGGTTTTGAAAATGAGAAAAATTATGGATTCCTGTTTTAATAACATATGATGTTAAATAAAGAATTATTTGTAAAAAAAAATGTGTTTTGTAGCAAAAGACAATACAAAGACAAAAAACAAATTACAATAATTTAAACACAATGTTTTAATCAATCAATGATTAAATAATATAAATTAAAATTTAAAAATTCAACAGTTATTGAATCAAAATTACAAAAGGTAAAAAATATATTAGTGAAAATTTAATCACCGTTTCATACTACATCTACATCCCCAATAACAGATGAAGAGAAGTTTTTTTTACAACAATCATCATTCGGAAAATCTTATGTAAAATGACATATTTACAATAGAAGTAAAAAATTCTTGATTTATGGACATTTTAATAAAAAAATCGTTTGCTTTGCAACTCGTTATTTACAATTTGAAAAGTTGAACAATATAAATTATGTGATAAATGTTTCACAGGAACATTCTCATTCCACAACAAAATACATAAGACGTAATTCTAGAAGAGTCAAGTTTAATGTTCAAACCTATAATAAAATATATATATATTTAATCAGAAGTGAATGTAAAAGAAAACATGGCTAAAATACAAGTGTATAAACATCATTAGAATATAGCAAAACATTTGTAAATGTTATTAACTGATACATACAGGATATCTTCATTTGTATGTTAATGATTCTTGTTTTATAAATACCAACAATTTAAAAAATGCTTATTTCTTTTCAGGAAAAGTTCTAAAAATGAAAACTTTGCTCCATAGAAATACAGAATTATTTCAATTCATGAAACAAAAATTGTATACTTAATTTTAAAAAAGACTAACTTTTGGAAATAACTTATATTAACCCTCCATTGCCGACTGACTCATATTTGCAGCACTATCACTTTTTTCCAATAAAATTCGAGTAACCAATTAATAAAATTTACTTACTACAGTAAGGGAAAGTTTTTTAAAATAAGCAATTTTAATTAAACACTTAATGTTTTTAATTAGTTAAAATTAAATAAGTCAGGAATTAAAAGAAAAAATTAAAAATCGTGCAGTGATGGGATAAGCAATGAATCTACATCAAATATTCAATTGACATGTTAAAGAAATTTACAAAGAAAAACAAAAACTATTGTTTACAAATAAATAATTGTAATATTTTTTATGTATTAGGCGTAAATTATTCTAGAAATAATTTACTTCGTAAAATAATTGTTTAATGTAGACTACAAGGTGTGTAGAGAGAAATTACTGCAAAAATTAAGCACTTTTAAGGACTTTTTAAGCACCTTAGCCAAAAAAATTAAGCACCTTTTACATGCATGCATACGTTGACCCACGTATTTTCTAAGCATATGATGATTTCTGTTTTATAATAATGCATAGTTTTTATTGAAAATTTAAAAAAATATATTTAATTTTAATATTTATTTTCGTATTTGCACAACGTCTTCTATTGTAAAATAAAGGATGTATTTTTGATTTTACAAAAAAATTAAAAATGATAATGAAAATTGTCATTATCAAAAATTAAATCAACTTTTATAAGATTAACAATAAAAATGTTACCTTTTTCAACATTTCTTAAAATTAACAAATTACCAGTTAATTTGCAACTTCGGGATAATAATTCCAGTATTTCAATATACGGCGCTACCCATTGTTGAAGCAAGAGGAGCATAAAAAAGGTCATTAATAGTCCAGTCAATGAAGGGTTTGAAAAAAAAAACCCATTAAATCATAGTTTTGAAAATTGGCACACATGTTCGTGATAGTCTCCTGATAAACATACAAAAGTCCCTGGTCCTGAATGAAATAACGAATTAAAGAGCGTAAAATTCGCTATAAAAATATGCTTTTATTTTTCTTCTACCTTTTATAGTTTCTGAGATAATAGGTCTCAAAGTTTGCCGCCATCTTGGATTTAATACACCTTTTTTAAGTGTTTTTTAATATCTCAAAAACTAATCGATTTGCAAATTTGTAGTAATCAGCAAATTAATGAGCGTAAAATTCCCTACAAATGTATGCCTTTATGTTTCTTCTATCTTTAATAATTTCCGAGGTAATGGGTCTCAAAGTTTGCCGCCATCTTGGATTTTATCCCCTTTTTCTCAGTTTTTCTTGAATATCTCGAAAATTATTTAGTTTTCAAATCACATGTGATACAACAAATTAAAGAACATAAAATTCCTTACAAAAGAGTGCTTTTATTTTTGTTCTAGTTTTAATACTTGCCGAATTCAAAGTTTGCTACCATCTTTGGATTTCATCCCCCTTTTTAAGTTTTTCTTAAATATCTCAGAAACTATTAAAACTAAAAGAAAATTAAAAGCATATATTTGTAGGGAATTTTACGATCATTAATTTGTTGCATTACATGTAATTGAAAATTGAATAGTTTTTGAGAAATTCAAAAAAGACGGAAAAAGGGGGATGAAATTGAAGATGGTAGAAATCTTTGAGATCCATTATCTCAGAAACTATTATAGGTAGAAGAATAATAAATGCATGTATTCGTAGGGAATTTCACGCTCTTTAATTTGTTAAATCAATTGTAATTTGAAAACAGAACAGTTTTCGAGATATTAAAGAAAAACTTAAAAAAAAGAGGAGATACAAGATTGCAGAGCAAGCCGCACCCCCAGGACCAGGGACTTTTAGTATGTTCAACAGAAGCCTCTCGCGAAAATGTGTACCAATTTTCAAAACTATACGATTTAATGGGTTTTTTTTACACAGCCCTTCGTCGACTGGACTTTCAACTAAGATTTTGTTACAAATCCATCTGCTTTGAGACAAGTTATCTCAACAACTATTAAAGCTAGAAGAAAAATAAAAGCATGCATATGTAGGGAATTGTAGGCTCTTTTATTTTTTAAAGCAAATATGATTTGAAAATTGAATAGTTTTCGAAATATTCAAGAAAAATTAAAAAAGGGGGATGAAATCCAAGATGGCGGCAAACTTTGAGACCTTATCTGAGAAACTATAAATGCTAGAAGAAAAATAAAAGCATGTATTCATAAGGAATTTCAAGCTCTTTAAATTACTAAATCAATTGTAATTTGAAAACTGAAGAGTTATCGAGATATTCAGGAAAAACTAAAAAAAGGGGGGGGGGGGTCAAAATCCAATATGGTGGTGCGAGCTCACCCCCAGGAGCAGGGACTTTAAGTGTGTTCATTAGGAGTCCCTCACGAACATGTGTACTAATTTTCAAAACTATCTGATTTAATGTTTTTCTCATCCTCATTTTGGGAATCTGTTGACTGGACTATAAGTATTATCATAACATGTGTTGACACCCCTGGATCTATCTCACCCAGGATCCCTTCCCGAATTCTTCCCTTTCGTCGATTTTCTTTCTAGATACATCCAGTAAAAAAAGCTTTATGAGTATGCTTCGATATCATATTCAAGGGGAAATAAAAAAAAAAGAAGAATGCTTTCTTTGCACTTTTCGAGAAAATTAAGAACTTTTTAACCCTTTATGTCCTGACGGGACATTAAAGTCCCACTTTTATCACGCTTATATCTTTGTATTATGACCTTTTTCCTTGGCGGAATTCGCAAAAATACGTTGAAATACGCTAGTTCCAACAGCAAGCAGTAGATAGCAGTTGAAGGCAGGAATTTAAAAAAAATTGTTAATTTAATTAATTAAGTTATTTTAATTAATTAAAAAAGTTTTCTTTCTCTTTCCTGGGGTTATTCTGCCTGATAACTTATCTAATAGTTCAAAGATAAAATTGCAAATTCGCTGGTAAATTAATTTGGGACATAAAGGGTTAAGGACCTTTTTTCCAAAATTAAGCACTTTTAAGGTGCTTAAAAATGGTTTTCAAATTTAAGCACTTTTCATGATGCTACGCACTCTGGACTAAGAAATGTTAATTGTTAGTAATGAAAGATTAAGATCAGAGAGAATTTTTGAGATAACTATCAGTGCCACTGACAGAAGATCTGGGCTCCAGGGCAACGTACTGACATAAGGCCCCCACCACCACCACTCTGGTATCCAGGCCTGCCTTGTCAATTATGACTGTGGTGATTAATCAGCAGACAGAGATCTTTCTTCCGGTTGCTGGTTATGTCATGCATTGTAGCGCAAATCTGACTTCTAGCCACCTACTGTCGTTCCAATTAATATAATGAGAATGTGCAAGTTTTATATTCAGAGTAAATAAATGTAAAATTATAGTTCAACTCATGACAGGGCTCATTTGTCAAGAATAAAAATAAAATACTATAGAAAATACATTTCTCCTTATCTGGGGCTGGCGGGTATTTTGCCCCTCATGCCTCCCTCCTCCGCGGGCCTGATAACTATTACATTTGCTAATAATTTAGCTACCAGTTAATTAAAACTAAGAAATTGCTCCATTTAAGTCATTTCCAGTAACATTTTTGTGCAGATGCATTTATATAATTAATAGAATTATTAAAAAGGTGCAACAAAATAAGTTGCTATATGTACATGTTGCCAGATATTTTTAAAAAAATTAAATATCTACTAGTCTTCCACTTTTTTAGATAAAAAACCATATTACATACAATATTATCCCTAGGATATAACATTTAACAGAAATCTACAAACATATGTAATCATTCCAAATGTAAAGCTGATTGCAATAAATTTTGAATGATTCCACAAGATAAACAAAAATATTCAGTTTTAGTTTACTTCAATATAAATAAAAATGATAGACAGTACTGACACAAATATCAGAGGGACCCAGATGCGGAAGCAGGGAAGAGGTGTTAATTTTTATTTACATAATAAAAGTCCAAATTACTATGCAAAATTTCTGAATTCAAATTTTCTATACTATTAAGAAGTTTCGAAAATGTTCCAATCCATCTGACTTGTCATTACACACTGAGATTGATTTAAATAATAAAAAGTTAATTGGCATACATCTGATTGCATTATTTAGTTTTTAGAAAATACTGCAGTTAGCTAATTCTTTTTCTGTTACTAGGCTAAGTTCAGATTACATGAACAAGCTGTTTTAACTGTCTCATTTACAGATAATTTGTGAAAATTAATTCTTTCGACAGAAAAAAATGAAAGACTTTATTTATTAATTTTAGGTAAACAAAATGTATAAAATTTTACTCTGCAGAAACACAAGAATATTTATTATGGTTTAGTGTATTTGTCACATTTTTTAAATGCTAAAAAAAAGAGAGAAAAAAAATCCTTAATATAAAGTTAATATTCAGATGTCTTAGAGACTTAATTATTTTTATGATAGAATGAAGCATTTAAACATGCAAAAAATTCTTAAAATATAAATCCTGATATTCTACTCAAAACAGCATTTGAATAATATAAAATTGATTCAAAATTAGATTACAATAGCTAACTACACTGGTGTCCAAAAATAATGCACAATTTTGAAGATACTACAAAATTGGAGTTAATATAGATACTATGGTTCCCAATCAGTTGCTGAGAACCATGGGACATACTATTGTCAGAACTCACATTTTACAGTGAAGATTCGGTACCAAAGGCAATTAGGGTGGGCCACCAGAAAGGGATGAAGGCGAAAATGGAGCTGATAACGAGATGTAACTTACATTAATGGTTATGTTTGTTGTGCTTAGTACTTACAAGCATTTTCATAAAAATAACACATTTTCAAGAAGATATAGAGGTTTTCTTTAAAAATTCGAAATTTTTCTGCATGTTTTTTGCTTATAACATGCAGAGTTTTCCACCAAATTGTACGAAACTTGCAGAATACTTGACAATATGCAAAAGAAGAATTGTATTAAAATTTGAATTAAAAAAATTGTATATTACAGGAAATATGAGCATGTGTAGTAAATAATTTTTTACTGTGCATGTGCAAAACGTAGTGTAATTTTTTTTTCCATAACTTCAGAGCCAGATACATAGGGCAACTTATATAAATATTCCAGTTCAATACCATTTGAATTCAGAAAGATATCGTCATTGCAACTCGGTGAATTTCGGTACACTCTAAGAGAAGCTACTAATGAGGGTTCTTGCACAAACTGATATTTTTCACTTGAATCTTCAAATAGTAATTGAACTGTAATTTAAATTATGTATTTAACGTATAAATATACATAAGAATTGAGGATATTCAATTTTCATAAAATTCAATGTTACTGTTCAAAGATTCAGGTTTAAAAAATATCAAAGTTTGGGCAAAACACCTCCTAATTTTGCTTCTTTTAGAGTGTATCGAAATTCACCCAGTTGCAATGGCAATATCTTTCTGAATACTGAATTCTGCTGCTGAATCTATTGCGGAACTCTGTTAATATCCAATAGATGTTAATTACTGGAATTAATTTATTTTTCCACTTATTGACTATCTTTTTGTTGAATTGTGGTTATTGTTTCATCAGTTCTGTTTTTCATGCTTTTTTTTAATTTTTAAAGCACTCTGTCTGTCTACAAATTAGTATACACACCATGGGATACTGTTTGGATTCTGAGTTATGACAGGTTTTTTTTAGCTATGTTCAGCAATTTTTTTCTTCTTTTTTTATTTTATGTTGATTCATTGATAAGGAACTCCTTTAGAATTTAATTACTTTTCCACTTCTTGAGAGATCTTTACTTTTGTTTCAGTTAAAAAGGTTCCCACTTTTTCATACTTAATTTTGGAATTGAATATTTATATATTTTGCAAAACGAATGTTAGTGTCAATCGATTCATCACTTCTGGTTTTCATGTTTTTTTTAATTCTTAAACACTCTGCCAATGTGCATGAGATTTTCTTCTACATTTTTCCTTAATAAATCTGTGACAATCAGATCTGAGATATTGTAGGCAAACTAAAAGCCCATCTTAGACACAAATCTTCTAGTTTAAGAAAACTTTTATATTTTCTCGAAAATACGTGTTATTTTTATAAAAATGCATATAAGTACTAAGCACAACAAAAATAACCATTGATGAAAGTTACATCTCGTTATCAGCTTTCTGTGAAACAGGATGGGTTAACCTCCATTTTCGTCTTCACCCCTTTCTGGTGGCCCCCTAATTTCCCTCATGACCAAATCTTCATAGCAAAATTAAAGTTCCGACGATAAATGTCCCACAATTCTCAGCAAGTGATTGCGAACCATAGTATCCATATTAACTCCAATTTTGTAGAATCTTCAAAATTGTGCATTATTTTTGGACACCAGTGTATATACTTTCCCAAAATAGCATGTTATTAGAAGTAAAAATACTGATTTCCTACATAATGTTAAAAATTTAATCTAAAAAAGCAGGAGCTTCAACTCAAAACTGAACAATAAAAGTAAAATCAATATATTTCACATATATGAAACAACGAAACTTATGCCTTTACACATAAAGACCAATTTTCATATGACAAGAAACCTTACTAAATGAAAAACTTTTGAAAGGAGAAACTGCCTGAAAGTACAGAGTAATTTCATTCGGGGTATTATTAGACTTCACTCATTCTAAACATGTTTAAGGAGTTCACATATATTTTTGGAAGACATGTCACCAGTTATTTCTCAACAGCATACATACCTTGATGCAATACCAGATGTATTTAAGTTAGCTCGCCGAGTGGTAGCCTGTCTTTGTCTTGATAAAAATGTCTGACTTATGCCAGCCTGTGCAAGTCTTTCTTCTGCTACTCTTTTTTGTAACTGTGCTCCCTAAAATATTCAAAATTTTCACTGTACAAATCACTTATACTAAATCTGATATAAGTAATCTTATTAAAAATTATTAAAATTCAGAATAACTGCTGAATAAAATTTTATATATTTCAAACATATACAAACCAGTTACTGAAAACCACAAACATGAGGACAAGCAAGCAAGGTTAATCATAAAGTTGTTAGAAAGGAAAACACAGAAATTGGGAATTTGTAGGAACATGGCCAGCAAACACGCATACATAAGCGTGTTTGATTGCCATGCCTTTTTTTTTTTTTTTTGCTTTTTCTTTGTTTATCTAGAGTGACAATAATAGTTCATTATGTTCATTTTACCTTTAACAATGCCATTTTAAAAATTAAATCAAGAATATACACTGATTTTTGTACCAATTTTAAAACTAAGTTTCTGATACATTTTGGGTAATTGTTTTTGAATGTATATATGGTTCAGCTCCTTTTTCATTCAACAGGGATGAGATTGGCAAAAAAGCAGGAAGACTGAAATCATATGCGAGCAAAACATTTGTACCATAATTTATACGCGAAAGATGTTTTAAGAAGTAAAACATCAGAACCCGCAATATGCTGAAAATATTACACTATAATAATTAATAACTTAATTATTTATAATTCAGTATGTATAAATAAGAAAAAGAATATTAAATTATTATTAAATCATTCACATTAAAATTTAACAAACAAGTTTAACACATCATCAGGTGCATCAGAAAATACAAAATTAGATATTAAAACATATTTACCACCTGTACATCACTGAGATGCAACATTCATCCAAGAGAAGTCTGAGAAGAATTATATTTAATAGCCTTTTGATAAAAGTTAGCTCGAAAAATAAATAAAAATAAGGACAAATAATTTCTTTTGCTTCATGCAATTGTGCAAAGTGTATTAGCTCTTTATAAATTATAATAATGTATCACATACTGATTTCTGTTTTATTTCTTTTATTTTTATAAATTTTTGGTCGAGCATATTTTCCCAGAATTTTCTTTCGAAAATGGAAGATTTCTTTTCTTTGTGTGAAAGCGGTATTTTCGGAAGAAAAAGCAAATTTTTGCAGTAAAAAAACACCCGGAGTTTTGAGAGAAAAAAGAAAAAAGCGGAATTTCTTCAAAATAACAAAAAAGCGGAAGAATCTCATCCCTGATTCAATCAAATTACAAAAAAGCCTAATCTATTATATTTCAATGAGTGCTAGTAACGGATGATGAATAAATACCAAATGAAAAGGTTAGAAGAAAGGAGGCCACTTCAGACCCCCCCCCCCCAAAGAATGAAACAATTGAGCTTGATAGAATGGCTGAAAATATAGATACATTAAGGGTATAGGAAACACATTTTCGTTTTTTTTTTAATGCTTGCATATCGAAGCTCGTATCTGGTTACTTGCTCACTAATATTGTTGAATTCAAAATGTTATACAAGATGTTATACGTCCTTCTATAACCTATATACTTTCAGATTTCATTTTAAGAACAGATTATGGCTAATGCATATTAAGAGAATTTATCTGTCTCAAGGCAATATTTCAAATTTAGCTTTAAAGCCACTGAAGCTTCTTGAAGAATTCGTACAGTTGAAGGGAATGAAATGAATGACTGGACAGCTCAAAACATGTTCAAACACACTTGAAATCTAGCCCAGAAATGCTGGGCCAGCACCTGAGAATCTTGATAAGTTTAATGGGAACACAGAGGAGAATCCAACCTTTAGTACCTGAAAACTTGCAGAAAACTTTGTATACTCCAAGGACACTGCAAGTTGAGCATTGCATAATCTGCAAAAAACATACAGGGGGTGTTAAGAAGTTCCTCATAAACTGACCCCACGATAAGGAAATCATAGAGTGGAATCTGCAAAACTCTTTTAAAAATCAATAGGATCTTTGGTTTTTCCGGAAAATAGCAAGATGAGATGAGCAATGAATATACATATGAAAACCAAAAAAATCATGAAATAACTGAACCAGTCTCTAAACAAAGATGGTAAAAAAAAGCTTTTAATCAGTGTTTGGTGGAATTTTGAACAGGTGATTTCACTTCAATATCCTACCAGATGATTAATCCGTTAAATTAAATCTAAAAATTACGATTGTGCCTTTTTAGTCCTTAACTGCTATGCATGTGTAACACTTTTCAGCATATATTTTTTCTTAAATGAGTTCAAATTCAAACTATAAAAGGGTTATATTACTTTCATCACAAACAAGAAACTAATCAAAATGCAACAATTATTCCAAGAAAACCAATACAGACACAGTCGCAATGCTACTACAGAGCAAGATTAAATCCAAGAACCTCGACACATATAAACAAATGTTACTTTCATTTACAATTAATAAATTAAATATTTAAAACCCCTTTTAAAAATATTACCCTTTTACTGATTTCTGTTGAGTACTGAATAAATCGTTTCAAGCAGCAGTAAAAACTTGAATTAATTGTTGAAATTACACTTAGTTTTGAAAGATATAATTTTTTTTTACAAGTTAACTTCTATTGTATTTGTTAGAGACAGCACCACATAGTTACATCAAAATTATATAAATTTAAAAGAAATTACCAAAAAACAAAACACATGTAATAAAATGTGCTATATCTTTAAGATAGAGGAATAAATTAGAATCTCTCAGTAAATCCTTCAAAGAAGACAAAAAGATTCAGTCTATCTAATGAGTATTAAATATGGGATATTCTGTAAGAATGTGTCAGAGAGATTAAAACGATTTGCAGGCAGAACACATGGGAAGGAGGTTCCACATGTAATAAATGTCTTTGAGTGCAGAATGTATAGTTGATACACACTGTCAATTGTACTAAGAGACCTATTTAGATTAAAAGAATAAAAACCTTCAATAGATGTTTGTATGCCATGTAATTTATTATTAACCTGGTTATCCCATTTGTTTTGCCCCAGGGCATTCACATCACTTTAAAATGTGATTCATGTCCCGATTTGGGAGAACCACTCTTGCAATATATAGTCAAAAATGTACTGAAGTAATTTAATAATTCTAATTTTAAATGTCTGTTTTACAGGGTCAAATATACACAAGACAGTATCAAAATCAGAAATAATATTTTAATGCAAAAAGAAAAACTCTTATATTTCTTTGTTTTTTTTATGGTCCATTTAAAATCATTTTGAAGATCTTTTCAACAGGCAATAAAGGATCTACAAAGGTGTCCAATTTATAGGACAGTTAAATTTCACTTCCTTGGCAAAACCCAATATATTCCATTGTTTCTTGTTTGCTTTGTTTATGAAGTCAATAGATTTTACCAAACTCCTAAACAGTTTTCAACAGGAATAAACTACCAGTTAGCCAGATTTTGAAGTCAAAATGTTGTCAGTTTGATTTTTTTTTTTTTTTTTTTTTGCGATAATGCAAGGAGTTAGAAAGTGACTTTTATTTTTTGATATTTTATTACATTTTAAAAATCTTTAATATTTATGTAAAAAAGTTTTTAAAAATGATTTTCTACTGATCTTTCACATTTTTCCTAAAAAAAGAAAAAAGTGAAAAAAGAAAAAATTCGTTTAAAAAATTATGAATTTAATTTTAATTCACGGTTAAACTTAATCTTGTTGTTTTAAACATAATTTAATAGAAATTTATTGAAATCTGTGCTTTAAATTAACTTGGGAATTAATGGGTTAAAATAGATCAAACAGTTTTTAACACAAGTAAAAGCTAAACTTTTAAAAATGAAATGGCTCGTTTACAAGCAATCTGCTGCATATAAACTGCACTAAAATAAATATTCATTCTGGTTATAGCTCACTATAAACATGCTGTATATAAATTACAGGTCACTGACAATTTTAATACTTCCTACCAAAAAACTGGGTGGAATCGAAACTAATGAAACAATCATTGAAGAAATCTCACTTCTTTAAAATAAGATCACATGTAAACATTTTTGATTTAATAAATTGGTGCTTTTCTTCTATATAAAAGCATTTAGAAAATGCATGCAAAAAAATCAAAGGAAATATGCTTTGTAATGGAATTAAAATTAAATAAACAAACCGAAAATTTTAAAGGAATAGAAATTTTGGAAAAATGGAAGGAAACAGAATATTCACTAAGTAGAGCAACATAAAAAAGACCAGGGAAGCAGCGTTAAAAACATGAAAATCTCTTCAATATGAAAAGAGTACACTGAAAAAAATTTTTAGTTTAAAAAACAATCAAGTTAATTAATTAAAGTTTCGAAGACAGCAAATATTCAGTATCATTATATGGTTATGATATTAAAAAGAAATTTTAAATTACTACAAGAGAAGATTCCTTTGTTTAATAATTCTTGCAGTTGTTATTTTCAGTCATCATGAAAACTTTTAAAGAAATTAACTTAATAAATTGTGAAGTGATTTTTGCTTTCTTTTTTCTTTTACAGCTTTAAATTTTAATACACATATACATGAAACAACATTTCCATTAATGATGTGTTCATCCAAATTCAAAAAAGATGCAGTCGTTTAAGGCTAAAACAGTTTATTTCAGAAGTAAGGCATAATCAAATTAGTTGTAGAGAACTCTATGGTAAAGATTATTGAAATAATAAAGCTATGGCCAGGAGTAAAGAGTTACGCCTAAAATGACATGACTTGTGTAGTGCATTACATGATTACAAAAGAAGGAAGTTACACAGACGCAGCGAGTTTTTATAATACCAAAAAGGGAAAAGTACCGAAGTTGAGGCTCGAGAAATAGTGCGACTCTTGAGAGTCTAGTTAAAGTAGAAGTAATTTGTTCATAATTTAAAATTAACTGTCGTTAAAAAGGATTTATTTTAAAGATGAGAAAATAAAGATTAATTTTAAAGATAGAAAATCATACATACATATACATAAATATACCATATTACAGTAATGACTCTGATGCTTCTTATGCAATTCTGAAATTTCCAGATATTGGCTTTTAAATTATAAAAGGATCTGCAGTTTTAATTCCATAGCTAATATTTGTTTGAGAAATATTTCAAGATGAGTGAAATAGGGAACAGAAGAGAAAAGAAAAAAAAAATGAGTTGGACTTTTATCTTGCTGGTGTAATCACGAAATTTGCCGAACACAACAGCTTCTAAATAAAGTTATGCACATAATAAGATGCTAACCACCAAGAGTTTTACATGCTTTAGCTGTTTTCGATTATTCACCTTTGTTAAGTTTATAAATTTTATGCTTTTTTTCTATACTTGTCTAGCTAGCTTGCAAATTTAATAATTATAGGTTAAGTCAAAGTGTAGTCATTATTATGCAGCTTAATTCATGGTGCTGAGTGCTGGGTTGCAATGAGATTCAAAAGTTTCAATTAAATTTTGCTACACTGCAGTGCTACAAAGTTAACATGACTATACAAAAATATTTAATAATTTGCAATAAAATCTAACTCAAAATCCATTAGCCATTCAACTAGAAGATTTGAAAATTGTCAAGTTAAAGATATTTATTCAAGAGGATCTTTAAAACGCAATCAAAAATGAAATTCCTACTCCTGCTATGAAGAAAAACATAAATGAGATGAGCAATAATACACTTTCATGGATGAAGATAAAAAGATTGAAATCACAGAGTAAGTTCCTCATGGAGGTTTTCTCAAGTAAGATCTTATCTTTTATGAACTTGAGAAAGCACTTCTCATACCAAAGAAATAAAATCCAAAATAAATTGAAGCTATTAATACGTCCACTCAATGAACCTAAAGTAGTGATATGTCAAAAATATATCATTACAGCAAAAATGAAATTTAGATCGAGTACTCAGCAATAAATTTCAGAAATATAAAATATCTGTAAATAGAAAACTATCTTATTATCTTAACAAATTTTAATCAATTTTTTCCAATGAAAGATAAATTGCAATTGATAACTGTTACGAGGGGAAAAAGTTGTTTAGGTGCAGAAAATAGGAACAAATTTGTTAAAAAAAGAGATGAAGAGATTCAACAAGAAATGAATGTTTTGCAAAATATATACTTTTGGTGATGTTTATAAAATGATAGAGAAAACAAATATTTGACAAATAAAAAACTGCTTTTTAAAGAGATTATTTATAACAAAAACATGTGCCCAAATTTGCAATGAGAAAAATTTTAAAAACTTTCAACACTCAACACAATGTCTTGAATTCAATTATCATAATTTATTAACTAAAGTTTTGACTCTTGTCTCAATTATTACAAATATGTGCTGCACATGCAATTCTATTTTTGAGAGACATGAAAATGTCAGTGCATAATCAAACAATTTACTAATTAAATTCTTTAAATTTATAGACATCTACAATAAATATTGTCCAATTACCTTAAATCTAAAATTCAACAGACCTTACAGAAACATCTGTCAGTGTACATGAACTGTTTGAAAAACACTACAAATATTAGTATTTCTGTTGATGCATTAAGTGGCAAGACGCTTTTGATAAAAATATTTATTTCCATAAAATACGAAAAATGAAATTTTAAAATTATCTTCATATCAAATTAAATAATTAAAAGAACATTTCTATTAAAATTTTTCATGAACATGACACAACAAAATATGCTAGAATCAACCCAACCATACACATTGTGGACATCACAACACAGATGAAGCATACTATACTCACTAAATTATAAAATGCAGTTGTGATAATTTTGTCTTCCATATCTTGAAGGGCCCGTGTCCTGTCAGCCTCCTTCTATAAGAAATAGGTCAAATTAAGAATTATGAGCATTCTTCATAACAAAACAAACAAATTGGCCGAATATTTAAAAGATAATCATACTAAGTAAAACAAAGATTTCCAAAAACAAGTACAAATTATAAATTCTAATCATATGCAAAGGCAATGTTTTGAATAGCTATGTAAAATATCATACTATGTACCAGAAGTTAAAGTTAACGAGAAATAGACAACTGAAATACTTCAATTGTATAAAAGAAGGAAACAGATCTAGCACCTATGAAACATGAATGCTAACAACAATACTTTATAGATAGGCTTTAACAAACATATCAAGAAACCAACTAATGACAGAAAAAGAAGGTTAAATTTAACTTTGATCAACAACAACCTGAAGACAATAAAAGCAATGAAGATTCTTCCTATTTAAGATGTACTTTTTCAATATTATAGGTTTTAAGATATACTAACACGAGTGCAAAAGGCGAAGAAAAATACAACCGAGAAATCTATTAACATATGAATTCAAATCACTTCCACATAAAAAGTATATAAATTTTACAAATAGCTTTCGAATCCTGAATTTAAGGACCTTATAGTCGTTAAATGATCTACTTGCCAATTGGATGTGCATACAGATGGATCGCCTCATATTTTAATGTGCCAGAATAAAATATCTCCAATTTTGATTATTTGTTATTTTCAGTTAATAATTTTTATAAGACATAATCACTTTTGAAAACCTGCACATTACAATACCTATATTTAATGTAACTGAACATTAAGTGTCCCTTTCAGAAAAATGTTAATAATTTAAAATGAGAACTCAATATACACTCATAACAGCAAAAGATGCTAAACTATAAAAGCAATTTATTTAAATTGTGAGGCAAAAACCTGACTTCAAAAAAGACAATGAAAGTAGCCCGCTTTAATATGAACAGCAAATAACCACACAGAAATTACATGGATATAATTCTCATATGCTATGAAAATAGATTTCTACTTTTAATTTTAACAAATTTTTTATAATAATTATTGCTGATTTTTTTAAAAACAAGGACAGTACACACTTTCTTAATTTATATTTTTAATTAAAATAAAATATGCATAATTTTATATTTTTTAATAAACAATTAAATATGAACACGCTTTATTTTCCCACAAAAGCAAAATAAAAATTCTAGAGTTTTGTACAATATGATTCCCATATATTTCTGCAACAAAACTACATTAAAGTTATTACAATTCATGAAATGCATTCTGCTTGCAAAGCCATTTTATAGAATAGTAAATTCAGTACATTGCTGGCAACAAAAGCCATTGAACTTCAGAAATATTGAATTCAGTACATAAACAAAAAGAAAGGGCATCAAAAGCATGTCATCAAATTAGTATTCTCACTATTTCAATAAATTAGAAACCTTCATTTCCATTTGCATGACTAAAGTAATATATATATATATTTCATAACAAGTATTTGCTTTCCTGAACACTTCTGACCAATGCATAGCTGATTAAATTCAACAGCTGAAATATTCATTGCAAAGAAGAGAGCAGCTTCAGTTTTATTGCACAGACTAGGAGCATTAAAAAGATCACGACTTTGCTCTAGAAGATATAGCGGGGAATATGTGTTCAGACCATGGTGTAGAAATTATCTCCCTTAAATAATAAAACCGTTACAAACTGAACAATTTAAATATAATAATTCATTCATATCTATGGAACCTAAGCAGGTACAAAGTATTTTCTGCCAATGTAAAACTCGGGAAATCTGTGCCATGTCATGCTATTAAGTTAATGTAATGGATTATGCAAACCAAAAACTAAGATGCTTATAATCAGTTACTTAACAACTGTTTATTTTTCTTTCACAACAAATTTCAAATTAATTGATAAAAATATATTAAGAAATGATTCCCAAATTACTATTATAAAAAAACATAAAAATATAAACACAAACAAGAGATTGTAGAGAAAGTAAGAATGAGTAAAAGTGCATGTTTCTTTTCTCATGCAAGTAATGAAGAAATTTTAAAAAAGAGTCACTGAAACGAATTGCATTTGGTACCAATTTTATCAACCAAAATCGACTGAACAGTAATGATTACTAAATGCAACTGGGAACATGCATAAAAAGAAACTTATATGACTTACAAATCAAAATTTATATACTAGTGGTGCCTTATCTTAAAATTTCCCAATTCAAATAAATTTTGATAAATATTCAACACACGTTGCCTGAATGGGTTTAGAAAATTTGAAATATTACCTCCAGATTTGAAATGATTTTTTCTTTTTCCAATAGCTGCGTTTTTAAAGATACAATGTCCAAGTGGGAATAAGGATTCTTTTTAGGATCTAAAGTCTTAATGACCTGAAAGATTCACAAAAAAAAAAAAAAAAAAAAAAAACAACTATACCCATTAACAGAATAACATGCCACATGCATGTGACACATTCAAAATTAAAAGTATATATTGTTCCAGAATCATTCCTATTTTGACAATGTCGACTTCAGTAAATGCTATCACAGATAATTCATTACAAGCAAAATTTTGAGTTACTATCTTTACTCTGAATTATTCATTTCAATTTTATACACAATAAATTAAAATTTTTAATGATCAAACTTTAAAAAAAAATTATGAAATCTTTTATAACAATATTTCAGGAATAAGGTAATAAATCAGCACAACAGCTGATAACAAAGGAATAGCAATCCACATTTTTGAAAATGTACAAGAAATTAAGATTAAAAAAATATAGGATTTTCACAACTAAGAGCATTTAAATTATGTATATAAACAAAAACTTTTCATTAAACAATAAATATAACTATAAAATTTTATTTTTATTCTTCCCATCCAGAAAAAAATATATAACAGCAATAATTTTAGAAGTTGTTGAAAAATTAATAAAAATAAATGGGTTAAAGGAATCCATCGACAAACAGTACATTTTCCCTGCATACAAAATACCTGTCAATTTATTAAAGGATTTTCCATAACTTTAAAAAACATTTAATTTTCTTTGGATTTTGACATAACTCAAGCAATTAGTGGATGGAGGGCAGTGAAAAATTTCAAGATGTTTCAATTCTAGAGTAAACATTAACCAGTATTTTAAGGAATAAATTTTAGAAATGGGTTTCAGGAACAATATATGACTAAAAAATATACAAACATAGGGAAATGTAAAATTTGAATCATATAAACAATACTCTCTTTATGTAATTTTAAAGATTACTGCTGTCACTGGTAAAAAACATTTTTATGCAAATCTTACAACAATATCTCAGAAAAAAGGCAATAAGTCAGCATAATAGTTGATAACAAAGGCCTACACATTTATTTTTGAAATTCTACAAGAAATTTAAAATAAAAGATATCGAATTTTCACAACTATAAGTATGTTTAAATTTATGGATATAAACATAAAACCAAAATTAAAAATGATGCAATCTTGATTTAATTAATTTCTCATTCTCCTTCCACCTTGGGAAAACTTTAAAAGCATTAACTTAGTAGCATAATTTTAAATAATGACCAACTCTATAAAAAAAAACCCTAGCCTAAAATTTTAAAAAAAATGCATGTGAATATGTTACAATACCTGAAAATATATTGAAAAAAGAAAATTCGATCAAGAAATTTAAGAAACAGTTATTCATTTTACTGCTAAGCTTATTGCTACTAGTTTTTACATAATTTGTTACATTTCATTAAATAGCTGAAATTGCATAACCTGTTTGGCATCCACTGTTCAGCAAATTTTAAACTGAATTACACAATACACAGTTGTGTCACTGCGAGACAAAATATTGTTCGATAGTGAATGTGTTAATTACAAATATTTTTATATTTGTAATTAATTCAGAAAGAAATTTAAAAAATGAAATTTGTACAAATTTTTAAATATCAATAAATAAAAAAAAATCAACTATTTCAGGACATAAAATCAATTTAAAATTATCTTAAAAAACATACATTTTTGGCTTTTTCTAAATACCGTCGGTACCTCTCCTCCATTGCTCGCATTTCTTCATCTTTCCGATTTAAACTTTCTTGTAGCTGTTGATTCCTAGCAACTGAAATAGAAAATATATATTGATATAAATACTCAAGAATTTTCACAATAAGTTGGTCACCGCATAATGATTTCTGTATTTTATTAAATAAAAAAGAGTACCTTTTTTCATTTAAAAAAACTTTTACAAAATTTCAAAATACAAAAGTTCATAAAACAAAGTAGTAAAAAAAAAAACACTTTTGAAATTAAAACTAAAATTTTGAAGACAAGACAAACCTGAAGCTTCAATTTGACTTTCTAATGATTCAATTGTAACACTACAGCTTTGAATTTCAGCATCAGCTTCTTTCTGCCTCTTTATTGCAGAATTCAATTTCTGTTTCAATTCCAAATCTTCTTGGGCACTTGCTGCTGACTGATTGGAATGCAAATCCTCAATCTGACTTTCTAATTCCATTATTCGACGATTTGCCAACCTACACAAATAGAATTCATGAATTCCAAACTAACTTACTAGTTAAAATTTGCTTTCCCAAATTGCAATGCTAATAATATAAAAAATTTAACACATATAATTGTTATAAATTTTTATTCTTATAATACAAGATCAGTAAAAAATTGGATTTATTAACAGCATTAAAAAAATTGCATAAAATGCTTATTGCACTCCTGAATCATAAAAGAAAATGTATGTACAGTAGCGGGGGAAAAAAAACGAACCACCCAACATTCTGCCATCGTTCATCGGAAATTAAAACAAAAGGTACCAAATTTCAAGAAATAAAGTCTACTAAACGATTCCATATCTAAAAATTTTACAAGGAGTCATCTACATATTTATACTAAATTCAAAATTTCCAATGGCAACACCATTTTTGATGACATAAATAAATTCCTCACCAAAAAATACCCCAAGATATCAGAGATTGACCATTAAAGGGTCGGAAGATATTTGGCATTTTGTGTTCGCGATATAAAAGGGGCCGTCTCCATATTTAGATAGTGAAGCTCGCTGCTTGCGTTTAAATATCAGTAATAGAATTTTAACTTCTTTTTTACTATCGATAAATACTAGAAGCATTACAAATTTCGGCAAAAATGAAAATCTCTCCAAATAACATGATTTTGATCCATATATATTACATTACTAAATAAAAGAAAGATGTTACCTTTTTTAAATATATGAACACCCCCCTAAGTACATCGTTTCACAGAGAAAATTTAATGTAACTTAAAAACTACATTTTTGAATGAGCTGAAATTTTTCATGGGCTTATTAAATAGCCTTCTGCATCGATTACTGTTAAAATTTGGGAGTGTTGCCACTCAAAAAGTTTTAAACATCAAAATTAATATTTCCTGTGTTCAAAATTATTTTAAAATCAAAAGTATAGGTGCAGAATGTGTATACTACTTCATACTATTATATCAAAAAAGTTCTAGGTCAATAACTATATCATATCTCAAGATATCAACAAAAATTCAAAATTTACTTTAACATTAGAACTCAAAATTTTATTTGCTTATAATTTCGAAACAAATAAAGTTTGAATGATAAAATTTGGTATCCGAGCATAACTTCATTGGAAATTTTGAAGTTAGTGCAATTATAAATATGTAGACGAGCCCTACGGCAGAATAATGCTGGGTGGTTCGTTTTTTTAACACGACTGTACACTTCTTTTATGAATAGATGAGAATATTCATGCACAAAGAAAAGGCAACAACAATACCCACATTTATAAGATAGCTTACCTACATTTGCTGCAAAGGAAAGAAATAATTAATTCTAACAATCAGTGTAGAGAAAACAACAGATTCTAAAATGGAATACTTGCCTGTTATCTGTTTCTAGTTCATTGATTCTTGATTTCGCATCATCCAACATACTTTGAGTTAAAGCAAGCTGTTTATCAATTGTAGCCCCTTCATTTATCTTTAGCATTTTATTTTCATGTTGAAGACGGATAAGTTTTTCACTGAAATAACAAATAGAAAATGATACATAAAACTTCTTTATTGATTGATTCTGTGAAACTAATAAATCTAAATCAATATACAAAAACATTATTACAAAAATGACAAACAATTTCACTGACCGAATCTCAGGTGGTACAGCATCTAAGAGTTCAGAATCTCCAATAGATGTCTCATTGCCACTGCCATCATTATTGCTTTCTACGAAGAACCAGAAAATTAATCACTAGAGAAAATGTTTAAAAATCTCAGCACATTTTGAAACAAAACTATTTACAAAAATAGTTTTTGAGGTAATGTACTTGGGTAATTAAGGATTCTGTAATATCATCAATAGTAACTCTACTTCCGTTAATAATCAGATTCTGTTCAAATAACCTAAGTAGAGTTAATTAGAATAATTTGTTTTTCAAGTATATACAGTGCTTTATTTCAAAAACAATTTTCGTTGATATTGTTTGACTTTAAGCCAACAATATGACAAACTATATATATATTACACAGTGTTATATACAGGGTGTCCCAAAAAAGGTGGAACAAGTGTTCCTTAAATATTGATTTTAGACATATACTTCCATTTACAAAGTTTCATCAAATAAGGTAACAATTTGTATGAAAATACTTTGATATCCAAGGGGATTGATAATAAAAAGTTACAAAAATTCAATTTTTTATATGGCCCCCCATAGAGCAAAAATGTCAATTAGTAAAATGTTTCCTTTACATCCATCAGCAAAACTTACATATATATAAGACAAAGACCACTTTTCTATACCTCTTGCTGCTATTTCATCCAGTCTTTCGACGTACATTTTAGGGATAATATACATATTTAAAAAATTAGTTAAAGGGCAGGATCAAGAAATAACAAAGTATTTGTTAACTCTTGTTAAATCTAAAAACTAGTCAAATAATACATTAATTGAAGTATTTACAAAAATGGTTCATCTTGTGACCTTTAAAAAATATTCATGGTGACATATCAGCAGTGAAGCTCATCTTCCCAGAAACAAGCAGTGCTATAAAAATATTACTAGAATAAAATTGAAATACAATTTTTCAAAAATAGCTTTACCTTCAAATAGTTCAAACTTGTAGTTACAATTATCTGAATTGTATTTCAGATAATTACAGTCCTTTTTTTTCGGTGAGTTTCGTTTTAATAAAAGAAATCGAATATGTAGGAACTAGCCAAGTTCCCATTGAGGCAACATGAAAGTGAATCCGACACCCAAAAACAGCCAATGAGAAAGGGGGAAAAAAACCCCCAAGAAAGTGAACCATGGGCGAGACTGAAAGGGAGAGAAAAAAAAGGAACATTAGTTGGTTTTTAGCGCAAGACAGGAGCATCCGAAAATCCAGTTCCGGCTAAGTTCTAAGACAGAAAGGATAGCTATTCACCTTCGTGCATTATGTCACTTTGTTGTAAGCACTGAAAGAATTTTAGTGCTTTCCAAAACTATTTGGTGTGCAGCCCAATCTTGTAACTGTCTTACTTTTTCATTCATTTTCTGTCTTCATTTCTTGTTTTTATCTTTTTCGTTAATAATCGAACTATCAGAGTGAAGAAGTAAGCAAATAAGAATAAAAACAAAAATAAGAATTTTTAAAATAATTTTAGTGAGTTCTGCAACTCTACAGACCTAAAGGACGAGTCGTCACTGCTTTTAGGTAAAGTTTAATAATACACACAACACTAAGAGCAAATAATTCAGTATTCTGGTTCAATATTAGGCTATTTTCCTGTTATACCTTAAATTTTTATTTTCTTGGGTTATCCTTCCATTCTTTATCAAGCCGATAGTTGCAACTATCTTCAAATGAAACCGAGTAACAGTATGCGTCAATGGCAATTTTTTTTCAATCCGTGATGATTGGCTGATATACTACTTTTTTTTATTGCCATGCCGGCCCTGTTGCATTTTGCTGTTTTTCTGTGTTGAATAAATTTGCATTTCTGAAATAAACATCTCCATATAAACTTGTGAGCAGACCCTTGAAATTTAAAAATTAACATATCTCTTTAAGTATTGCAGACAGAATTGTGAAACTTAGTTTATGCATAGATGAGGGCAAGAACATTTCACTCATTGACATTTTTGCTCTATGGGGCTCACGCATAAAAATTTAATTTTCTTAACTTTTTATTTTCAACTTCCAAAGAAGACAAAGTGCTTTCCCACAAATTCCTACCTTATTTGATGAAACTTTGTAATTTGAAGTATATGTCTAAAATCAATATTTAAGGAAATAAATGCTTGTTCCATCTCTTTGGGACACCCTGTATATTACACAGTGTATATATGTGTAATTCAGTTATTTCACAGAATAACTAGGTATTCAATTAGGTAATTCATGAAATACCTAGTTATTCTATGAAATAATGGATTCCGTGCTTTAACTGTAACAAATATAATAATAATAATAAAACAATTTCCAATATACTGATAGGATGTATTTAAATGAACACTATAAGAAAAATTCTTATCAGTACACATAAATTTGATGTTAAGTTCACAAAATGGACAATATCAACAAATGGCATGAGTGCATTGCTTGTACATGCTTGGCACAATAAATAAAAGTGCAAGTCGCTAAAACAGCAAAAATAACAAACCTTTTTGTAACTGCATGCAGCGTAATTCCTCTAAACTTTCTTTTAATGAATTACACTCAATGACAAGCCTCTGAAATTATAGAAAATTTAAGCATATATGTGTATATAAACCTAACATGTAACTTTATTTTACTTTCACCCTGCATTATGAATTAAACAACTTAACTCCAAAAAATTAATGTTTACACTTTAAACTGCCACAAAACTTACTTATTCAAAGCACAATAAACCACAAACAAATAATTCATCATCTTAAATTATAGTAATACATATATAGTGTCAACCAGAAATGCCCCATAGTGTGTCATCCTAGTAGAAATAATCAGCAGCTACCTAAAACAAACTAGAATTTCTATTATGACCTTTTAATCCATCGAACAAACCTAAAATATTTTTCAAACCAGCATACTAGATTTTCTTGCTTCACATTTTTTAAAATTAAAAACTATTTAGATTTTGCTGATTATCACATCTTCTAAATTTGTTATAAAGATATAAAATATTAGACCAAAAAATAGCAATATAGATCTTAAGGGTGAAAATTCACAAATCTCCTGCACAATAATAACAGAATAAAATATAACAAAATAAAGTACTATCTCTTTAATACTAAAGATAAAAAAAATGAAATATGTTAAATGATCAAGGCTTTTATTGTATCCAAATGATGCAAAAAGTTTTAAAAAATAACCCTGATGGCAACCTTGTATTAAGATTATTGGTAGCCAGGAAGGCAAGTTAGATGCCAAAATATTCTCCTAGAAAACTAGAATATAAACCATCTATGTCTTCACAATTTCCTTTCCAACCATTTTGTTTCCAGGATTTCTTCGCCACAAAGTTAATAAATAGCAAATTATTTGATTATCTCCAATTTTAACTGTCTTAATATATCTGCAAAATTTGTATACAATTATGTATTCATCTTGGGTACAGGTAGTTGTTCTAGACACCAATATAAGTTCATCAGTATGTTCAAAAAGTTTTGCTAGTGTATAATTTTCCATTACAAGAAAGTTTCTAAAAGGCTAATCTCAATAGGTGGAAAAACCTTTCAACACATCTGAACAACAATGAACTCAACAAAAACTTCGCTACTTGAAATTTTGCTACATATTATAAAAGACACCACAAAGAGAAACTGACATTAACTTTACATACTTCTCTTTCTTGTTGAACGGAAGTCAATTTTTCAAGAGCTCGCTTGTGTTCAAATTCTGCTTTATCAGCACGCTTCGTTTCTTCTGATAACCTGGACTGCATTTCTTGGACTTGCTTTTTGTACATATCGACTTGTGATTTCATCATAACCGACTTTTTTAGTTCCTACAGGTAACAGAAAGCATAAGATAATGTGGAAATATTGAAGTACAGTGGAGCACCGTTTATACGTTTCTCGTTTATATGTTTTTTTAATGGTCCCAGCAAAATCCAATGCGTAATTTCATTGCATTTCAATAAATAATTTCATTTATACGTTTTCCTGAAATCACAAATTTCATTTATATGGTTTTTTTTTATGAACTCAAGAGAGAAAATGAGCATTTCAACCTCAGACTCCCACCTGCCGATTGTCCAGCCTTAGAAAAGGCACGCGACCTTGACCAAAACCTGCCCAGTTGAACAAAAGTCGTACCCCTGAGGAATGTGAACATCCCACTTTTTACAGATAAGGGTTGTTTTTGTGCTCTCCTCAGGCTCAGCAAGGTCGTTTCCTGTCAGCTCCAATGTCTGGATTTTATCGTTCACTAGCGGTTCACGATGACTTCGCACAATAGAAAATCTCTGTCGTTGAAGGAAAAAGTGTGCATTTAAAAAAAAGTGGACGAAAACCAACATTTAAAAAGAGTGGATCTTGCCAAAGAATTAGGTTTACCAGTTTCAACTTTAAACATGCTAATTTATCCTCTTCGGTTCTGGTGTATCACATGTGATTCAAATGTTTGTCATTTTGTAAAAAAATCTGGATGGCAATTAAAATTCCGAAACCTGTTGTATCACATGCAATACGTAATGAAATACCTTGCCTAATTTTTTCTTCTAGTCAACAGATGGCGTTACTTGTCCACGATTGTGATTTCAAAGAGTGTTTTTTCAAAATAACAACATGGCTCCTAGACCTCAAAGTAAGTCCTTTTTATTACTTAATCACAAATATTGCACTAATTTTTAAATATACCTTCTCTTTTGATAAGTATTAGTTACTCATTTACAGTTACTAAAGTTATTTTCTGTGTAATATTAAATCATACTAACTTGTACATGTGTTTTTTTGTATCACATGTGATACAATGGGATTCAATCACGTCTGGGGAATGTGTTCCAAGTTGTTTTTGTTTTTATCATTTACTTAGATTTTGAAGGATGTTTTTCATCATTTATTTAGTCAAAATATGCAGTTGAAGTTTATGTTTTAAATTTTTGCACGTTTTACCCTCTTAATCTTTATCTAATTACTGTTTTTTTTTAGTGAAATATTTGACTCCTGATGAAATTTTAGAGGCCCTGAATTGCAATGATTCTGATTTAATTTTAATTTATCAGATAAATTTGATTAATTATCAGATGGATGACAATTTGAGTGACTGTGATGATGATGAACAAGATCAAACTGACAAAAAAAGTTAGTTTCAACAGAGAATTTCCGAGAAATTCTTTCAAAACTTTTCAGAAAAATGTAAAATAATAATATTGTACCTATAACGAATTAATAACCTAACCTTAAGACACTGTGATTCTTGCCCCCTAAATTTAAAAAAAAAAAAAATTAATCTCACTTTTCTATTTCAAAGTGTTCTAAATGACTACTTAAGTAACTTTTTTCAAGTATTATTTTTGTCTTGGGTCTGAGAAGCATATAAGTGTAAGATCATCGAGGAAAGCCATCATGAAAGTGGATCTAGTGCCTCAAAAAAAAAAACTTCCAGTCCAAAGCGGAAAATTCGCTGATGTAGAAAAAGTGCTTTTACAGTGGTTTAATCAGTGTCATAGTGTAAAGATTCTCATCAGTGGTCCTTTGCCTATGGAGAAACCACAAGAAATTTTGAAGCTGAATGTGGAATGCGGTGCATCATTTTCCTCAGGAAGGCTTCACAAGTTTAAATTAAGACACGGTATAACAGGCAAAACTGTAAGTGGAGAGTCTGGAGATGTTGATTGCGAAAGAGTGGATGATTGGATTCAAAACCAATTGCCAGATCTGATAAAAGGATATGAACAAAAAGACATTTTCAATGCAGATAAACAGGTTTGTTTTATAATCTTCTGCCATCTAAAATTCTTGCTATCAAATCGGATACGTGTCATGGTGGAAAAAAGAGTAAAGTGCGATTGACAGTGTTATTGTGTGCCAATGAAGATAGATCTGAAAAATTACCTCCTTTGATTATTAACAAATCAAAAAAGGCCTGCTGCTTTGAAAATGTGAAAACATTACCAGCAAAGTACCTAAGCAATAAAAGCTGTCTTTCTTTACCAATTGGTTAAAAGGATTAGATGATAAAATGTGAAAACAAAAACAGCGAATCATTTTATTCATTGATCAGTGTCCAGCTCATCCACCTGATATGGACTTACTAAAAACATAACTGTCAAGTTCTTCCCTGCAAATTGCAGCCACTGGATTTGGGAGTAATAAAATCCCTAAAACAACATTATCGAAAACTTTTGGTGAAAACAGCTATCGCCAATTTAGACCACGGAGACTCCAAAAATATGAAAATTGACGTCTTGCAAGCTATGAATTTCATAATGATGGCTTGGCAAAATGTTTTACAGAAAACGATAAACTGCCTCGCGCTTAGCGGATTTTTAACTCCAGTGGATGTCAATCCTATTGAAACCGCCGAATCTGATCATTTTATTCCACCAGAAAACTGGTCAAATTTAAGTGATGTTACTGAATTTGAAGAATTTGTGCAATGTGATTCAGAACTTGCAACATGTTATCTTCTAACAATCGATGAAATGATCGCAAATGAGGAAACTAGCAGTGAAGAAGAGGATAATTGCACTGAAAAGCCTCTACCAAGTTTCCAACAAGCTTTGATGGATTTTAATACCATGCAAGAATACTTCATTAGCAGTGATTTAAATGATAAAGTTAAGATGGCACCTTTTAACTGTGCACAATGAACTTTTTTCTGTGCATTCCAAAAAAGCCCTACAACCTAAAATAACAAAATGCATTTTGTATGCTGAATGAATGTGAATATTAGTACTATTTGTATGTTAAATCCGGAATAAAAAGTTTTGTATTACATACCTCTGGTATTTCATTTTCATGTAACATTTTACCTCTGATATTTTATTGTTGATTATTACGAAATTGTTCGTACTTTTGTGAATTTCGTTTATACGGGTTTTTTTTCCCATTTATACGTTTTTTCTCAGTCCCTTGAAAACGTATAAACGGTGCTTTACTGTATAACATTTTATCATATACATTTCAAGGTAATTAGACTTTTCTGAAGAATTTTTTAGAAAAATATTTCAATATCACAAACTTAGACTGAATCAACATGTATAAATTTGCTTCAAAAACTGCAATATATTTTAAGCTTAAAATTTTTAAAAAGGAATATATTATGCAAAAGACATTAATATTACTGAAAGAAACCAACATGTATTTTGTGCAGCAGTTAAAAAGAATGCATAATTTTCATTAAAAGTCATCCTTAAAACTATAAAAACTTACTTCTTCCAACTCCATGCACTGTTGCATGTATTGTGTATTTTCCTTCAGCATTTTGCTGCGACTGGATCACTCCATATCCTCTGAAAAAAATCCCATTTCAGAACATTTGCAATAAAATGGCATACTTTCAAAACTGATTTAAAAAACTAATGAGCTGAGTTAAAATCAAAAGAGCTTTGTGGCCTAAAATGAAAGGATCTCATTCTGTATTCAAGAGAACAGTTGAAATTAAACAGAGTGATGCATTCATACAAGTCTATCCACAGCACATGTTGAATCAAACAAGTGATGAAAAACTTCAATATTTTAGCTATTTGAAGGTAAAAATATAGTACGATTCATTTCAAATGGTGTCAAAATAGTTACAAACCAATGAGTCTCATACATTTACTTCCATAATCATTAAAATTTTTCAAAACAATTGTTTTTGGTTTTATAAAGGTCTGTTAATTTTAAGATTGGATAACTTTGTGGCACTTTCCAAACTTGTCATAAGCCAATTATATTGAGTAAACAAATCTTATGATATCAAAATTTTTAAGGCTTAAAATTAATAATTCTTTGCTATAAAAAGAGTTGAAACAGTTTCTAACTCCCCATGTATTTTGGCTACTTAAAATTAAAACATACATAAAGGTGGAAGACATAGTCATATTCATAATTCTACATTTAAGTAAAAAGTTTTGGAATGTACGTAGAAAACCAAATGTCAATTCAATTTCTTAAAATCAAAGGTTTAATAAAATTAAAATAAACAACTTAAAAAATGTTGGGATTTTTTATTAGGTTAATACTTTCTTTGATACTTTACATTAATAAAACAGATTTAAAATTAGAAAAAAATTATTAACCATTAAATAAACCCAGAATAACTTTAACCTTAAGTTAGACCACCAGCAACATTCCATTTAGAAATTCATTACACTACCAGACTGATCAGATAACTCTTTTAGTTAATGACAATGTTCGTAAATATCTTTCTTATAACATTAATTTATTATTTTTTATTTATCATGTAATTTTATTGGCAACAGTGTAAAAGCTCGATGGTATTTTTGTTTCTGAATTTGAATGATGATTTGATTGCGGTGTAGATAGATTGTCGCAAAGCTTAAAAATAAAAATGCTACTTGAAATGGAGGATTCACATTTCTTATTTGATATGCTAAACAAACTTTTGTTGCTTCTTTCACGCTTAAAATGACAAGTCAACATATTGGTGACCTGTTCCTGTAAACAAATAAAATGTAAATTTTCGACGAAAATGAAAGTGGAGCTGAATTGCACAAGGCGAGTATAAAAACACCTCCATTTTTGATACACAAACTGAAAATATGGTTTTATCAAATAGAGGCTCAATCCAAAATAAGCAGTATCACTGCCAAAGAAACTAAACTATTTAATTTCACAATTGGATCCCAAATTTGTCGAAAATGTATGGGATATCATAAGCAGTGATAGCCAAACAAAACATTAAACAGAAAACTGTAAATTTAAATATTCATTTTATTTTAATGGCTGATGATACCATACAATACTGTAAAATAGAATTTGAAACAAATAAATAAAGCCTGAAGTTTTATGACATCACTGAAATTTGCTGTAGCTCCAATCTATATATACAAAACACTTATGTGGATGCAAAATCGGGCTGAATTTCATAATCGTCATTTGGCAACAGCTCGCAAGTTCCGATTATTTACTTTTGAACCGGCGAATTTAGTTTCATTTGATCAGAGACAACGAAAATTTTCAAAATGAGTTTAAGTCGGGTAGTTTCGATTATAACTCTAAATCGTCGAAAACGAGAAAATAGATATAATGAAACTGTTGAGGAATCATTCCCAAGACGATCTAATCGGAATGAACAAAATAGAGCCAAGCGTTTTTGTGTACAGAGCGTAGTTTCCAGGTTACAGGAACATAGTTGTGGGACTATGACAGGACTCTGTTCTTTTTCCCTGGCACACTTATGTGGACGCAAAAGAAGAATTGCTGGAATTTACTACACTTGACTTGTACTTGGATTACACTTGAATTTACTTCTTTTTCTGGGAAAAAGAAGTAAATTCAAGTGTAAAATACACTAAATGTTGCCACGATAAAAAAATTATTTTGCCGGAAATATTGAAGGATTTGCTGACTAGTGATTCACTCGAATCAAAACACTATCGGAAGCATACGAGAGAATACAACTCTGCCTTAGCTTTTGCTTCCATGGGAGCTCAAATTCAACCTCCTCCTGGAACAGGACCATACTGTTATAGGATTCATGGTCAGATATACCATATGGTTTCTCCTTTATACAGTGATCATAACAAACCAGGGTATGGTCAATTGTATATTTTTGATACCAGTAAAGCAACTGAAAAATGCATGTTTACCCTCTGTTATGGACAGACTGGATTCTATGTTGAGGGCAATTAATCCATTCATAGATTGTTACCTGCAGATGCATCGGATAATTGAAGAAAATCCAGCTACAAATATCAGAATGGTTTTCATGGAGAATGGGGATTCAGATTTACGTCAATACAATCAATCTACCTCCAAAACAGAAATTGCAGCAATATTTGTAGGAGATAGTGGAGAACTGCCGGCCAATCGAGACATCTGTATTTATCCGATGGGTAATAGTTGCAAAAATATTTCTCCCTTAAACCAGTGTTGTGATCCCACGGTGAAACATTCTGAAGAAGGAAGATCATCAAAATACAATCGAGTCACTCAGCTGCAATTTTATGCTTACCGACTTGCTATGAGAAGCGATTTTAATATTCTCCATCACAGTGGAAAACTGTTCCAACAGTACATTGTTGATGCATATGTAAAAACTGAAGGATCATATCTCAATTATATGCATAATAATCAAAAAAACCTCAGAATTGAACATTACAAGGGATTATTAGATGCATTAAATTCTTGAGCATTGAATCAAGGTGTCCGTACAGGGAAACTCATTATTCTTCTGTCTAAATTTCAAGGAAGCCCTCGCCATATGTATTAAAATTATCAAGATGCTATAGCAATGGTGAGGAAATTTGGTCAACCTGATCTATTTGTAACATTTACTTGCAACCCAACATGGGTAGATATTTTAAATGTGCTGGAAGACCCACAATGCCCAGAAGATAGACCAGATATAGTTGTATGTGTTTTTAAAATGAAATTGACTGAACTTTTAGATGACATAATAAAACGAAATCTTTTTGGTCGTGTGATATCATATATTTATGTGATCGAGTTTCAAAAAAGAGGTTTACCTCATGCCCATATTCTTTTAACTTTAGATACTTATTCTAAAATTCGTACAAAAGATGACACTGATAAGTATGTGAGTGCAGAGTTACCAGATCCATTGCAGACCCAACACTTTTTCAAATCATAACTAGATGTATGATTCATGATCCATGTGGAACTTTAAATCCAAACTCACCGTGTATGAGAGAAGATGTGTGTACCAAGCAATATCCAAAAGAGTTTAGAGAGAAAAATGAAGAGAATATAAATGGATATCCCATGTATCAAAGAAGTATACAGAATCTGTAAGAGTCGGTAGGCATGATTTGGATAACACCATTGGGTTGTACCTTATAACCCTTGGCTTTCAAAAAAATTCAATGCTCACATTAATGTAGAAGTATGCACTTCTATAAAAAGTGTAAAATATGTGTATAAAGGGCATGATGCAGCATCAATCAGATTTGAGAATGAAAAGACCCTAGATCATGACGAGATTTTATCGTTTCTAGATGGGAGGTATGTTAGTGCACCAGAAGCTATGTGGCGATTGAATGAATTCAATTTATCTGAAAAGTCTCACACTGTTGTACGATTAGCTGTTCATTTGCCAGATCAACAGGCTATTGTTCATCAAGATGGACAAGAAGAGGAAGCTGTTGCAAGGGCTGCTACAAGACAAACAACACTTACTGCATGGTTTGAGTTGAACAAAAATGATCAAGATTCTCATAATTATTTACATACAGATATTCCTCATTATTATACTTTTAATAAAAGTGTAATAAAATGGCAAAAGTGGCAACAAGGAGGTGAACAAGTTATTGGAAGAATGCCTGTGGTTAACATCCAAGATTCTGAAAGATATTATTTACGCTTATTGCTTTTAAGAAAATTGGGGGCTGTAAGTTTTGAAGATTTAAAAACTGTTGATGAAATTGTGTGCAATACTTTTCAGCAGACATGTAAAATGCAAGGATTACTTGAGGGAGATCAACAATGGTATGTCACATTAAATGAAACAATACAAACTCGAGCACCATTTCAGTTACGATTATTGTTTGCTATGATTTGTGGTTTCGGGTAAGTCAATGATATTCCAGAACTGTGGTTTCGATACAAAGATGCTCTTAGTGAGGATTTTGTTCAGCAGTATTCTGAAGATAGTGGACCTCAATATGCACTTGCGGAAATTGAAGAGTTTTTTAAGCATTATAATTTAAATCTTAAAAAACTTAAATTACCTACTGTTCATCTGCCAGATGCCCTTTCAAATTTACCATCTTTTGACATATTAGTAGAACAACAAAAGGGACAAATTAATGCCCAAAAACTTAATGAGGAACAAAAATTAGTTTTTGATATATTAAAAGCTATATATGATAACAAGGAAGATACATCACGACTATTCTTTCTGGATGGCCCTGCAGGAACAGGAAAAACCTTCCTTTATAATACTTTGTTACACACAATAAGAGGCAAAGGACATCATGTAACTCCTGTAGCTTCAACAGGCATTGCTGCAACTCTGCTTAATGGTGGGAGGGCTGCTCATTCAGTTTTTAAGATACCTATCGTTTTAAACGCAACTTCAACTTGCAATGTGAAGACAAACACACAAGAAGCTAAGTTAATATGTGATACAAAATTAATAATTTGGAATGAAGCCCCCATGACGCATGTTCATGCCTTTATTGCGGTTGACACACTTCTGCAAGATCTTGCTAATTGTTCTTTGCCATTTGGTGGTAATGTCATTTTGCTTGGTGGTAATTTCAGGCAAGTTTTACCAGTTGTTTCGAAAGGTTCAAGATCATTGACTGTAGACAGTTGTTTGAAAAAGCATAATCTTTGGTCTAAATTTATTAAACTAAATTTAATAAAAAACATGAGAGCCCTAGAAACCGAGAGAAAATTTTCAAATTGGCTGTTAGAGATTGGTGAAGGAAAGAGCGGAGATAATGTAATGCTGCCAGATATATGTTATCCTTCGGAACAAAATCCTGTAAAACAATTATACGGTGATCTGAATTTAAGCACAATTATGCCCAAGGAGCTAAAAGGTTGAGCTATTCTCGCTGTAACTAATGATGCTTCTATTGATATAAATAATCAGGTGTTAGCATGTTTGCCGGGGGAAATTGTTGTCTATGAAGCTGTTGATGATATCATTAGTGATGATCCTAATGATAGACTGACATTTCCTGTGGAATTTCTCAACTCCTTAACTCCAACAGGAATGCCACCATATAAATTGAATTTAAAGCCAGGATGCATTATAATGTTATTGCGAAATTTAGCTCCAACAAAAGGTTTGTGCAATGGAACTCACTTAATTGTAACCGAATTACAACGCAACATTATAGAGGCAAAACGCATTGGTTCTGCAAATGGCAAGACAGATTTTATACCACAAATACCCCTCAATCCTTCCGACAGCAATATGCCATTCAAATTCAAAAGAAAGCAGTTTCCAGTTCGTTTGGCATATAGTATGACAATTAATAAAGCACAAAGACAAACATTTGAAAAAATTTGTTTGATGCTGAACAATCCTGTTTTCAGTCATGGACAATTATATGTGGGCTTCTCATGTGTTAAATCTTTTGACTCGGTGACTGTTGTCGCTCCCAGTAGGAAAATTGTAAATTGTGTATACCAGGAAGTTTTAATTGACTGATTTCTGATTGATATTATATTTTAGCTTAGAAAATGGTGATTTATTGTAACATTAATATTTTGTATATAGTTGCGTATGTTTATATTTTGTATATAGTTTATATTTTGTATATAGTTTATATTTTGTATATAGTTCAGATTTGGACCTGCAAAAGTATTAATTTTTTAAAAATGTAGTTAAATTGTTTAAGAGAATTCCGAGACATCAAATGCATTGATTATTTAAAATGTATTTTTTCATTCTTCTTACACTTATGATTTTCTTAGTTATATTCATTTGCCTATTGAATTTGTTTTATATATAAAAAAACGGCCCTTTTTAGGGCCAAAAAATTTTATTCTATCTTCATTAAGGTGAAAGCATCAAAAGGAAATCAGCTCAGACATCACACCTCAATCTGTTTATTGATAATGTTCAATCCAATTTGTTTTTAGAATTAATTTTTATATTAATTATATTTGTTTTAATTTTGCAACTCTTATTTATTAGTTTTTTCATGCACTTTTTAATTTTCTTTGTGAGTTTTATTTGAAGAAAAATATCTTTTTCGAGACTAACAAATTTTATTCTGTTCTGATTTAAGTTAAAGCATCAGAAGCAAATAAATCTGATTCATATATATAAATAATATATAAAGTATATATAACAGTAACTGTGCTAGGACACACAGTGTCTTCATTGTAGCGAGTGAAGTGAACAGGGTTTGCGTAGCAAACCCGGGAGGATTGCATGCAATCCTCCTGGGGGTTGGCGAGCTTTAGCGAGCAGAGCCCCCTAGTTATAAATATCTTTACAAATTTCATGTTTCAAATGGTTTACTTTAAAGGAATGCACATGAAAAAAACGATTAGTAAATTCATGTTAACTTAGTTTGACTCTTCATGACAGGTACACAAGTATAATTTTTGAGAACAATAATAACAGCTTCAATAAATGTTTACATAAAAACCAACTTCTTACAAATACTACAGCATAAAGAATTGCAGCTGCAAATTAAAAATGAAGCTCATCAGCACTTGTCTAAGTATATTTTTTCATGTAAAGATTTGATATCAAATGTTTATACTGTAAAACTTCTCTAAGCGATCACCTCAGCTTAGCAGTCACTTCTCTTAATGGCCACTTTTGTTTGGCCCAGAGTTTGTGGCCCATAGACATAGTGTTAAAATAGCCACTATTAAGGGCAATCAAACCCTTCTAAGCAACCAGGCTGGTCACCCGCCCGTTCAGCTTCAATAAGTACATTTCGTTCGTCTCTGACCTTTTTTTTAAGAGAAAAGGAAGGAAACAAAAACAAAAGAAACCAAAACATCCATGCTCTCAAAAACACAGGAAATCAGATCAAAATTAATCCTTTCTTTCCAATTGTGAAGAGAAAAGTGAACTTTGGCTAGGGTTGGGCATTCAAAAGCTCATTTGTGCCTTTCAGGTACTGATTCAGACTCTGACAAAGTGGATGCCGATATGGGCTGCAACCATCAGCAAATAAAACTTTCAGCTCAACAGACTTTAGGAGAAATATATTATTGCCCGTTCCTCAACAACAGACAAAACGATTAGGAATTTATTTTTCCAATGAAAAAAACAAAACAAATAAACCTGAAAAAAAGCTACCTTCAAAAAAGCTGAAAGATCCAAACAAATGCAAATTGTATCTTTTTTTCAAAAGAAATTTTTGAAGTACATTTTACTTTGGGTGATTCTTAAAATTTGCTCATCAGGAATAACAAATTAGGGCTTGTTTAAATACGTATTTTGTACTTCCAAACATGAAACCCCTTTAGAGCAGCCAATTTTCCTGGAAATGGAGGGTGGCTGGTGTAGAGAGGTTTTACTGTAGTCAGAAAAATGATTTCTTAAAAATCAACTCAGTTTTAGCTTTTTCATTACTTAATACAAAAATAAATTGACTACAAAATAAACTCTTTAGATAATCAAGCTTTTAACCATACTTTAAGATTTATGCAAACTTGATAAGAAAACTTACCTAATTTCTTTTTGTACGATTCTATTGTAGCTTCATACACATTCTAAAAATAAACGAAGATCATTATGTTATTTGTTTAGAAAAATGCATCATGGTAAATAAATTTGAAATGACTATTTCACACATTTACTCAAGGATCAATTTAAAAAAAAATAATCTTTGTGAGATAAGGCAGTTCAATTACTAAGTGATAATAATGAACTTATATTCCTGAAACAGTCTGGAACAGGAATTCATTTTTATTACAGTACAATTCCACTTTATATATAAATATCAGGGTTGTTGATTTTTTTTTCAAAAAAATCGATTATTTGATTTAAATCGGATTTTTTTGATTTAAATCAAGGTTTTTTTTATTTTAATGATTTTTTTAAAAAAACTATATATATATATATATATTTAACATTTGTATATTAGACAATGAGGCCTACAGTCATAGAATTATATATATATAACAACATACCAGTCATTAAAGCTCTACTTTCTTTTAAAAAAAAATTAAAAATTATTTCAAACATGCAACAACTGTTTACAAAAATATTTGTGAACTAAATATAAAGAATAATATACTTTTAAAATATAAGAACAATTTTATTAAGGAAAAATATAATAATTACATTTCTTGACTATAGATATATTATTGTATGTTAGAATATATAAAATTTTTAGATATAGCTCTTCTGGTCAAGAAAATTTTGCACAAGTGAGAAGCAGGCTCTCTTTTACATGAATTACAACAAAGGACTGAAAATCCTGGCCCCCCCCCTTCAAAAATAAGAATTATCCTTCTCTACCCTTTATTGGACTAAGGATGTTTTAGGAATGTTGCAATCTTGCAAGAACTAAATAGCATACTCTTCTCCTCTCCCCTTTCAAGTATTTGGCTTAGGGTTTATTTCACCTTGACCTTGAGAATAGACTACTTCTTACTAAGCATAAAAAATTAAAGAAACCAGTAACTTGGTGACAAGTCACTGAAATTTTCTGAAGTAACTTTTTCTAACCTGGACTCAAAAATGTGTTTTTAAATATAATTTACACATCAACCATTCTATGCGCTTGTTATTTATAATAAATAAAGTTTAATATTTATTTAAGCGAGAGTTTTAAGAAATCCAAATGGAAGAGAAACATAAAAGTGACTATTTTTCAAAAATTTCTCAAAATTCAGTAAATTACGTTAGACGTAAGAAAGAAACTTCATTAGAACATAAATCGTTTCCCCTTTCCGATGGTATATCTATTTTTTTCATACAATTATCCAAAAACATGCTATTGAGAAATTAGAGCAAAAAATCACCCAAAACAACACAAAACATTAATAAAAAAATTTTCTAGATTAAATTTTTAAGGCTTCGTGGTGCATTGAATCACCATCAGCTGTGTGCCAAATTTCATGACTATAAGTGTGATAGATTTGTCTGGACATCACGTACACAAACATTGCCTTTTATAATTATAGATCACAGTTTAAATTGTGCTATGTAGATGTTTGTATTTCTTTTGGGACATATGTATGTATTACTTAATTATCTTGCATTTGAACTATTTAGT
The DNA here is from genome assembly GCA_013235015.1 of Araneus ventricosus. Classification (NCBI taxonomy): domain Eukaryota; kingdom Metazoa; phylum Arthropoda; class Arachnida; order Araneae; family Araneidae; genus Araneus; species Araneus ventricosus. Next base: position 144,891 of record BGPR01001997.1, read on the forward strand.
TTTCTCCAATATTAAAATGAAACTCAATGCATTTTACTATGTTTTTTCTTTGTGAACCTGATCCTTTCACAGTATTTATTTCATAAAAAAGGAGCATCTCATACTTTGCATTTTATTGTGTTGCTCATTAGTTTTATTTAAAATTTAATTTGCTTGTGTTCTCAAAAATAAAGATATGGAAAGTACTCTAGTTACATGAATTCAATGAAATATTTTTTTATGATTTATATATTCTTTCTTTAAATATACATTTAAAAATATTTTAAAATCACTATTTAAAGATACATGAACAATTTTATTTCATTAAAGCAGATTAACTTGATATTTAAAATAAAGTGATTTAAATCAGTGATTTTTTTTAAAAAAAATCAGTTGATTTAAATCAGCGATTTTAATCAACTGATTTAAATCGCTGCAACCCTGATAAATACAAATACCCCTGATACTAAACCCTTTTCCTAAAAATCATTACTTTGAGCCCACTCCTTCACTTTTAAGAACACGCACACAGAACCATCTTCATATTAAAAAATCCCTTTTAAGCTATAACCACCACCAAATCAAATTGACAGTTCATAGAAAACTATGAGTGACCAAATCAAGGATGGTCAACATAATATGAGCTTTTACTCGTCTTAAGGCTATAGAAAGAGCTCCATAAAATATTGAACAACTTTCATTTTAAATAAGCACATAATTCTTTATACTAGTGTTTAAAACTAAATTCATTTTAAATACATAAGTTAATTTTTAACTGAGCATAGTGAAACACCTCTCAGTTTTCCTCATACTATCAACTTGAGCTGTCCCTGATTATAATCTTATTTTTAAAAAATTCACATTTTACTGAGTATCTCTTGTTCTTTTTACATGTGAACATGCTTTATAAGAAGATCGTCATCCAGTGGTGGCGCCCCCCCCCCGAGCAGAATTCTTTATTTTATTTAAAATCACTACAGATGTTTTTTTTTTTTCCTTAATCTCCCTTTAAAAAGAGTCACAACATTCCTTCCTGGCTTTTGACAGGCTCCAAACTTTTCCCACTTTTGTAGTCATTACACTCGAATTTCTAACATTGACGCGGTCAAAAACATGTTTTTGCTAATTATATCATTGGGTTTTTAATTAAATTATCCAAAATATTGTAGAGTTCTTCATAATTCTTATTGTCAGGTGAGTAAAGTCTGTAAAGTTAAAATGTTTCGATTTACATAAGCCATAAGGTTTGACATTCGTCACGAAAATTTTTTTTAGATCTCAGCCACCCTCCCGACCGAAATTCTGGATTCGCCATTGACCTCATCCAGTATGGATAAGCAGTAGTTAGATCAACATCCTACTATGAATTTACAAGGAACATAATACCAAACAAATTTCATTAATTTGAGAGCTATTTAGCTTGAAAAAAGCATCTTCAGTAATCTGCTTTTCACTGAGGTACACAAAAAACTTGCTATCATATACATACATGAAATATCTTGGAGAGATTAGCAATCTTATTTCTCTTGCAACATATTTACTTTAAAAAATATTTTGAGCTTTCACAACTTCAGCGAAAAAATCTAGATATATTATACCTTTCAGCCCAAAGAATTAAATAAATACCAATGTATTCATAATATTATTTTTGAATGTATAAATAATTATTTCATTATGTGTACTTCTAGAATTCCTGTTTATCTTTTCTGCATTAACCTGCTGGAAGCAATCCAGACAAAGCACATGCACACAAACAGAAATTTAGAAACAATAATAATAAATGACACATTTATACAACTTCGCACTACCCAAACCAATATAGTTTAGCAGTGATAACATCAAAATCTCATTTTGAAGTTACACGAAGGCTACTGGGAAATTTTTAATTGACAAAAATTGAAGCAACAATTTTATAATACTTACAACTTTATCTGATGTATGTCGCAGGACATCAAGCTCATCTTTCATAGATTGGGATTCTTCAGCCAGTCGCTGTAACTCTTCATTCTATAAATATAATTTATAAATTAGTTTAAAATACTTACATTTACAATACGGAAAATATTTGATTGTCCAATTCAATCAAACAAGCCTTCAGTTAATATTAACAAACCACATAAATTTCATACTCTGATTTTATGTTTTAAATTTTATTTATAAAAAAATAAAAATGTTACTTTCCACAGAAACATCAAAATGCCACACAATTTATCAACAGATGTAATTTCAGAGAAGATTATAACTAAACTTTCAGTTATTAGTTATTCACTGATATAAAACAAAATAAAAATTTAGTAAATTCTACTTTAGCTACAATTTAGTGTTTTAGTAGACATAAAGATAAAAATATACCATTTGAAGGGGATTTGGGCACACTAAAAAAATTTTTCTACAGTTTTGATCAGTTTTCTACAGTTATATAGATGTGAACTGTGCAGAAACTTAAATTTCTAAAATATTTTTCAGGTTCAAAAGTTACAAATTTAAAAATTTTAGATTTTTTAAAATGCTTCTTGTCATACAATTTTTAATATTTTTTTTCCCCAAACTTTTTTAAATGGACTTCACAATGTACTGAACAGAAATAGGGATCGGAGTTTTGATATCTACATTAATTTCTGAATTAAAAAAAAAAAAATTGCTCAAAACTTTGGAAAATATCCGATTTTTTCACTTTGTACATTAAGAAAAAAATTCTAATCAAAATTTTTACAAATCCATCCCCAATTCTATTAAGCATACATTTGTGAGTGAACAGAAAAAATTTCAGGTAATTAGAATAAAATGTGACTGACTTTTAGTATTTTGTAGCAGACACAATTTTGGAAAAAAGCAAAATGAGAAAAACAGCTTTAAAGATTTCAACACAATAAAATTGTAATAAAAACAACTTGCATCAAGCTAGTTTCTTTTCAGAGCAATAACCTGACATTTGTAAGTCCTAAGGTATCAATTTTATTGACATTATGAACATGGAGTGTCATTTCCCAGCAATGTTAGACTAATGGTTGGGAAGAGAGTTCTTCATGAGTATGTATAGGTATGCTGGGGGAATGGAGCCATTGATCTCCAACCTTGGCGACAAACTTGGCAACCATTTTGTCGACAAAATGTAGGACATGAAAAATACTAGAATTTTCTCATCATCTCTATTAGTGGCCGAGATTCGCATTTGTCCAGATGATTCCATGTGACGTCACAGCCTGTTGGGGAGACTATAAATAGCGCCATACTCGGATCACAGAGCAGTGTGTTTGTCTTTGAACGTCTTCGGAGTTCGAAAAATTTCTTTGGAGACTTGATCGCTTTGCAAGTTGGTCAGCTGTTGGAAGCTAAGCACTATTGTTTGTGCTATTACTGTTATTGTAAGTGATTTGCTGACTGCTTGTGTTGCTGATTTGCGCTAGTGTTGTTTTTCCTGTTAGCTGCACTTTGTGTTTTCTGGGATATTTGAGAATAAAGTGTCATACTACGTTATCCTGCTTGTTGGACTGTTTTCACCGTACACACACCAGACGATTCTTTTTAACAATATATATTACCATAATTATTAATGAGCATTATCATATATAGGGATAATTTCAAAAAAAATTAGAAAAATTTCACTTTTTAAAGCTTTTTTAGTCAAAATATTTAATAAGTGATCTGCAGTTCTATTTACCAAATATTTATTAACATACAGCAAAATTTTAAACTATTTTATTAAAATTTTATTGACAGTGAGAAATTCAAACAAAAAGAGAAGCGAAAGCAGTGATGATGATTAAAATGTGCTTAATAAATAATAAGAAGCAAAACTGTAAACAAATAAAGAATAAACCGTCAGGCCCCTTTTACGTTATGCGGTTTTAACCGTTATGGAGCGAAGTTGTTTACTTTTTTGCTGTGTCATGTTTGCTTCCACACTCAACGATTCCTCGCAGTAAGCATTTGAGTGTGGTTTCTCATTTCCTAGCTGTTTCAGTATGGATCGGAAGAAAGTTGCAACAATATGGTCTTGCACCAATCAATCAAAAGAAACGAGACTATGGGGTGAAATGTCCTCTCGTTGGTGTGGTGCAGAAGTTTGGAGAGGGGGTGCCATCTCAGGTGCTGTCCTCATCATCTGACAACAGTTCAAAATGATAAGGTCCGTCCCAAAATAGCCCTCGTATTACTTCAAAACGGGATGTTAATATATCTAAACTAAATCTAAAGTAACTGACTTAATCGTTTGTGTTTAAAACCTAAAAGGTTATAGGACCTTTAACAATAAAAAAGCAACTCTGAAATAGCGAAAGTGTAACTGTTTATTATTTAGCAAAAACTTATAGGTCTTTTTTTTACCATAATTACATAAGATAAGTTCTTTCCTAAACATGGATTTTAACATCAGTGTAATAATTTTAAGCATTGCAAATGCATATATTAATAATATATACGTAAATCGATTATATATAAGTTGTCGGACATGGATTTCATTTGTGCGCAAGATAAAAAAAAAAACTATGCAACCCAATGCAAACAAATGATAAGAAAATTTCCTTCAAAATATTGCAGCTTTAAAATCATTTAACATGGTAAATAGACAGATATGCTTTAATTACTTTTTATGATGTTAAAATATTTTATGTTTTTCTTAAAAATTATATGTACGATACCACGTACTGAAAAATTCTATAATGCAATGCTTTGATTTTGCATGTTTTTTCATTGTGTTTGGATAAAAATACCAGGAAAATTTCTTAGTGTTTGATGAACAATATTTTAAAAATCCTGTGCACAAGCATTTAAAGTATAAATCACTCACCAAACATCTCTACGTATTGAGATGGGTTTTGACTATATCTTCTAAACTATTGAAAGTACACTCATGTGCAATGCCATGAAATATTCAGAATAATTTAAATTTTCAAATAAAATCATAAAAAAAAAATCGGAAACTTTAATGGTCTTATATCCCCTTAAAGAGTTCAAAATACTGAAGAACTCTATAAGACTGTTGAAATTATTTATAAATGTATAAATTTTCTTGAAATTGCAACTTCAGAAATAAAACATCTTAGAATTAGGTCATGATTATTAGACACTGCTATCCAGATTTTTATTAACTTACATGAAATAGTATATAATTAGTTTCCAATAACTTACAAAGGGCCGTCTTATACAAAGGGCAAATTAGGCAGGAGAACAGGGGGCTATTGATCCAAGGGAGTAATAAAAATTTTCTTCCGATTTTGAACCAAAAAATTTATTTAATTGTAATTTTAAATATGTCATATAATGTTATAATATGGTATAGAACCTAGTTAATAAAATAACCTAAGAGAATATAATGTTATTATAACATCATAATGCTCCTGAATTATTTTTTAGCTAGGTATTTTGTTTGGGCCATAACACTCAGTTTCCTAGCTGGGGTGCTGATGGAGTGGCAAATTACTCTAGAAGAGAACACTGAAATATCTTAAGATGGCCCTGATCTTACACAATATAAAAATACATAAAATTCGTTAGCATTGGCATATTTCGAAATGAAATAACTAAATTTTAAATAGAAAAAAATAACAAAAACATTAAAAAATTACACAGACAACACTTAAATTTAATGTTAGTGCATTCTAAAACAACAATGAAATCATTTAAAAATGACAAAGACAATAGTAAAATTAAATTTTGAAGCATTCTATAAAAAAAGGTGAAAGGAACAAGTGACCTTGTGAAAGCGACGGACGGCAGATGAATAAAATTCGCGTATTGTGAAAGCGACAGCATAATTATCTACAATACTACTAAGACGAAGCCTTTATGGTGCCGTTCTATTCAGTCACGCAGGCGGCTGTTTCAAACCACAACATACGCCCTCAAACTGCATTCAGCTAGTGTGAAAGCTCCCACTCATTTCTTCAGTTTACCACCAAGAGCCGGCAGTATGAATTCTTGCCGTAATGGTTGAAATCACATAATGCGAAAGGGGCCTTATGGTTTTCAACACCTTTCTTGCTTTGCTTTCATGGGAAAAAATTAGGTGGCTTTGCAACTTGCACATGAAATATACAGGATTTAAACATTGGATGTGGCTGTAGCACCTGATAACGTGTTAGACAAAATAACTTCAAATCTCGCTAAATATTTGTCTGATTGTTTTGAAACTTTCAGATTATTAAGTCAAAGGTTTAAGGATAATTTTCCACTCAAAATTAGAAAATAGATATATTCAGAAATTCTTAATGTGCCAAGTCCCCAACAAAAACTTGCAAAATAAAGTATTTATTAATTACAATTATTTTTTGTGCATTAAGCACAATTTTGCTAGTTACAAATTTAGCTTTAATCAACTTATATGGATAGGTAATGAGAGAAACTACAAAATTTTAGGAACAAGCAGTAAAACACTAGTTTTTAATGGTAATTATGTTCAAATAATATTTCCACAGTACGATAATACAATTAAAATATTATCAAAATTCAAGCCTTCAATGTTACCTAGATAAAATAATTTTAATTTGTTCTATTGAATATTTGGAAATTATCACAGAAAATTTTCTAAATATTAAAAGAATGGGTGGAGATAAAAGAAGAAAAAAAGCTCAAGTACATAGCCAAAACTTTTTCAGTATTTCTAAAGCCATAAAGCTGAATTCAAATTTCATTTCAAATGACTAAATACTTGTCTTTACCAATATTTTAACTTCAAATTGTGAATTAAAAATAAAACTTTCATCATATTTACATCAGACATTTGTATATCCCGTGGAAAAGTATCCCATTACAAAATCCACTAAATTGAAAACATAAATCAGATTTGAATAAGTAATAAAATTAGCCATTCATTTACATAAATATTAGAAATGCTTAGTAAAAGATAATTGAAACTTATCTTTTAAAAATATAAAATATTTTCTGCTGCAAGGAACATGCTTTAATACATAATGATCAGGGTGGCCATCATTTTTGCTGTTTCAGTTTCCCTGACTTTTCCAGGTTTTATAAAAAATTTCCCTGACTTTTTTCGGAGGTAGCCCATCAACCATGGAAAAAAATCACATGCACATTGGCCATACTAAGTATTCATTCAAGTCAGTATGGTTTGAATAAAAAAGCAAAATGTTTAAAAAAAGAACATTTATTTAAAACTTTTAAATAATAAACCATAAAATAACTCATACATCTTTACAATGAACAATTCTACTGTACCGAATTTTCCAGGTTTTTCTGATTAAAAATATAAACTTAAAAAATCTTTAGGACGATCAAAATCTCAATAAAAATATAACGTTGCAAAATAAATCATAAAAAGGCAGAGGATAAAAATGTAAGAAAACAATTTTTTACTGATTTTTATAAAATAAAACACAGAAGCATAATATTCTGTCACGAATGGAATCGAATGGTTTGCAAAAGAAAAAAAGCAACTTTTTATTCCAACCAACTTCCTTCAATATGGCTCAAAATGAACAATATATAAAGAGAAATAAATAAAATAAAACATCAAAGACAAAAAAGAGAAAAAAAATAAAATTCGCGAAAATGGGGGGAAAACCTGAATTTACCATTTAAAATTAAATAAATAAAAATCTAATTTGAATTTTTTTTTAAAAAAAATACTGTGGCGTCAGCTCCCCTCTTGTGCTAATCCATCACTTTGCTAAATTTGATCTCATATGTCAAAGATCTGGGCATGCGTAAAGAATGAAAAAACTCGAACATGCATACATAATACTAAAAAAAATTGTTCTTTTATATGTATGGGTAATGGCTGTCCCATACTTTGAAGATCCCATAATTTATCAAAATGATCAGTAATCATAATGTATCCCAACACTCAGAGAAAAAAACATACACAAAATAAACAAACAAACAAACAAAAAATGCTGAAAGAAAATATTAGCACTAATTTTCAAATACTTCATAATTCAATGAAAAGATCTCCAGAAATGGAAAAACAAATTAATTCTGGTATAACTCCTATTTGATATTAAATCATTATAAAAGCAGGCAGTAGTGTGGATGCTTACTTGTAGACAGATAAGGAGAAATTTACGATCTCGTAAGCAATCTGAATCTCTTGGACATATAGTCACATACCGGTCTTCTTTCACATTTGAGTGTGATTATACTACAGATTTTCGTCTCAAGAAATATCATCTAATTTAACTACCAAAAGGAACGCGATTCTGTTCATATAGTCCACTCAACGAAGGTCCAAAATGGGGGTGAAAAAACATTAACTCATATAGTTTTGAAAATTGGTACACATGTTCGAGAGGGGCTTATTATGAACATACAAAAAGTCCCCGTTCCGGGAGGGTGAGTTCGCGGCGCCATCTTGGATTTCATTCCTCCTTTTTAGTTTTTCCTGAATACCTCAAAAAATATTCAGTTTTCAAATTGCAATTGATTAAACAAATTAAAGAGCATAAAATTCCCTACAAACATATACTTTTATTTTTTCTTCCAGCTTTAACAGTTTCCCAGATAATGGGTCTGAAAAGTTGCCGCCATCTTTGATTTCATCTCCCTTTTTTTTAGTTTATCTTGAATATCTCGAAAACTGTTCAATTTTCAAATTACATGTAATCAGCAAATTAAAGAGCGTAAAATTCCCTACAAACACATGCTTTTATTTTTGTTTTAGCTTTAATAGTTTCCGAGATAATGGATTTAAAAATTTGCCGTCATCTTGGATTTTATCCCCCTTTTTTAGTTTTTAATATCTTGAAAACTATTTGATTTTCAAATTACATTAAATACAACAAATTAATGATCGTAAAATTCCCAACCAAAGCATGCTTTTATTTATTTCCTAGCTTTAATAGTTTCAGTGATATTTAAGAAAAACTAAAAAGGGGGGGGGATAAATTCCAAGATGGTTGCAAATTTTGAAATCCATTATCTCGGAAACTATTAAAGCTAAAACAAAAATAAAAGCATGCGTTTGGAAGGAATTTTGCACTCTTTAATTTACTGACTACATGTTATTTAAGAATTGAATAGATTTCGAGAAATTCAAGTGAAACTAAAAAAGAGGGATGAAATCCAAGATGGAAAAAACTTTTGAGACCCATTATCTGCGAAACTATTTAAGCTGGCAGAAAAATAAAAGTAGATATTTGAAAGGAATTTCACGCTTTTTAATTTGTTCAATCAATTAAGATTTTAAAATTGAATACTTTTCGAGCTATTCAGAAAAACTAAAAAAGGGGGAATGAAATCCAAGATGGCGGCAACCTTTGAGACTTATTATCTGGAAAACAATTAAAGCTGGAAGAAAAATATCAGCATGCATTTGTAGGGAATTTTACGCTCTTCAATTTGTTAAATCAATTGTACTTTGAAAACTCAATAGTTTTCGAGATATTCTGGAAAAACTATAAAAGGGGGATGAAATCCATGATGGCGCCGTGAGCTTACCCCCCAGGACCGGGGAATTTTAGTATGTTTATCAGAAGCCCCTAACGAACATGTGTACCAATTTTCAAAACTATATGATTTAATGTTTTTTTCAAACCCTTCGTTGACTGGACTAATAGACGAAATTTCGGTCCCTTGGAAATTTAAATTGTTCACATGAACATGAATGGCATTCGTTTTTGACTGTCAGTAAATGACTGATTTTCATTGCTTGCCAATGGTGTTACATTCTATTTATAAAAAAAAGATCAGCGAATTGTCGCCTGCAATAAGAATTATCAAAATAAAAAAAAATCCAGGTTTAGAATAAATTTCCCTGACTTTTCCCGGTCTCCCGAAATTCCCTGACTATTCCCGGTCGGGTGGCCACCCTGTAGATCAGTGGTGTGCAAACTGTGGGTCTCAATCCCCAGAGGGGTCACGAAAAATTTTACACAAAGTGAGGGGGGGGTCAGAAATGAAAATAGTTTGTGCACCATAAATGTAATTTAACATCCCTTCTATAATAGCTACATTTAATATAGAACTTAATAAAAAATTTTCTTCCTGTATAATACAATTTCCTATTTTTAAACAGATTTTAAGACATTTAAAATAAAGAATGGTATTAAAATCCAAAGAAAAACAACACCAAAAAATTTACATGAAATTAACAAATACACTTGGTAAACTGTTTATTACTTATCAATCAAGACAATATCTCATTTTATTTTAACAAAAATACATGAATCAAATCAGATAGCTTCTAAACATAAAATTAAGAACTTCAGAATTCAACCAGCGGGAGTGGCCTCCCTGAAACTTTCTTGCATACGACCAGTAATGTGGGGTGGGTAAACAACCAGTGGGTGCGTAAATATTGTTGGGGTACCCAAGGCCAGGTTATTTTGTGAAAAAAATTATGTGATTTACAATGAAACATGAAATTCATGAATTCTCAAACACTTAATACAGTATACTTTCTATTATCCGTGCTCATTCCGGACTCACAAAAAAAATTTAAGAGAAACATTTTCATTCTTATCATGTATGTAAAATCAATGTTAATGTTTGATCGAGAGATTCATTCCGTGAAACTAGTGAGCTGTGACGGTGGAGGCTAGAGAATAGTTTTTTTTTCTTCCTCCATGTGCAATCTCTACTGGTTCAACCCCTAATTTTCCGAGAATTGAATCATCCACTTCCTGCTAGCTTGCTCTCGTACGAACATGCTCCCTGACATGTCATTCTTCAACTTCGTCTTCTCTCACTTTCACACGTGTTCCTTTAATTTTTGTGTCTTGTCTATCGTCAGTTAGTAGCGTGAAATTTTTTACTGGTAAAAATGAGTGGTGTGAAACGAAACGTTTTAAATGTTAAACAAAAATTAGAAATCCTTCAAAAACTTGATAATGGAGAATCAGCTAGTACTGATGCAGAAGATGTGTTAAATGAGGGAAATACAATTTCTCATTCTGCTGCTCTACAATCTGTGGAAACTTTTCTAGATTATATGGGACAAAGAGGATTTGATTACGGTGACATTACTGTGGTTCGTAAAATATGTGTTGATATACAAGAGATGAACAAACAGCAGAAGCAAAGACGCATGAGATTTTTTAAAGCAGTAAATGTTGAAAGGAAAATTCCTAGTTTGATGTTATACAGCATGCAAATGTAAGTAACTTTTATATTTTTGTACTGATGTTGATTTTTTCTTTAGTTTTCGGATTATTCGTGTTTTTCTATTGTCTGTGAGATCCCTCCTAGTGATTAACCCGGATAATCGGGAGTGCACTGTATTTTGCAAAAAAAATTGTGATGTTCTCAATTTTTACGCGTGCTGAGGTACCACAACTTTATTTAACGTTTTTGAGTACGAAATCTTACTGCGGATGTCATGCAAGATTTCACCATACCTTCCATCTGGAGAATGTCAGAACTAAGTTTTGATTCAGGAGGTTGCCATAATTTCTGAAGAGCGTGTTTGCAGCTTACTACAATTTCCTTCATAGACTGCCAAAGTCAAACGCCAACCATACTAACTTAAGTAAAATAAGCGAAATGCTCGCCAACACACAGTTGCAATGTGCATTTTAAACCAAATATGCAATTTGAACACCTGTTTTTCAATCGATTAAGATGAAAATTGGGCACAGATCTATAATTAATTTTAGCATCTGTGATACCAAGTTTTATTTATCTAAGCCAAAGGGCTTATGAGATATAATTTTTACAAGTATGCGATTATACAGACTGACAGACAGTCAACCCTTTGACAGATTTGGCCCAAAATTTTATACAGACCTACAATCATGACGATAAAACTGTGTACCAAATTTTATTCATCTAGCTATTCAAGTTTTTAAGTTATAGTATTCACATGACCACGGACAAATACAGACTTCCCGTTGACGGATTTTGTCCAAAATCTGATAGAAACCTACAAATTATGTTTAAAGACCACATACCAAATTTCATCCCCGTAGCTCTAATAGTTTTGAGTTATTGAAATCACAGACACACATAATTCCAAAATTGTGTTTTTCAGACTCAGGGAGGTCTAAAACGTGGAGATTCATCAAAATCTCGAGTTCGAATTTTTTGACGATTACAATACTTTCTCTTTGTATACTTCGTATACGAGAAAGCAAAAAGCAGATTCATACTATTTTGTAATAATATTCAACACTGAATATAAAAAGGAATAAGAAATAAACCTTTTGTTGAAGTTCCAAAATTTCTCTAAGTTGATTTTCAACTTTAAGCTTCAACTCATCTCTACCTAAAAAGAAATTTTGGAAAAATTACACATCAGTATATAAAGAAAAATCTCTTTTATTATAACGATACACCCCAAAATTAAATAAAGCTATCATACAGAGTGAAGTTTCCATCAAAAAAGTATTTCTGCAGTTTTGTAGAAACATTGCTTTTAGAGTAGATGCACATTTTATATATAATTTTTAGTATACACAAAAAAAGGTTTCTTAACCCGCCCAATTTTTTAAAAATCGATTTTCAAATGTTTTTTTACTTTTATTTCTTAAAAATACTTTAAAAAATCCTATTTTATTTCAAGTATGGTTAAGGCTGAAAAACAGTTTATTACCAACTGGCAAACACTGGGCTTTAGTCGAGAAAAAAGAAATTTCTCAATACAATTCTATAATATTAAACACAGATGAATTTTAAGAAATAATAATAAGGATAAGGAATTTCCTCCAACATTGCAGAATAAAATATAGTATTCTCAAGCGGACAAATAAAGCTACAAAGATGCATCCAAAAGTGAAAAAAAACAATTTATTTTTTCATCAGCACTCAGGCTGCCATCTGTATGTTGTAAATTGATTTAACAGCATTTTCAGTATGTGTCCTATTGGCAACAACAGGTATTAGAGCTTCAGTTTTATTTTCAATATTTTAGAAGACAAAATTGGGCATGCTCCTTAAAAGGCAACAAAGGGCCTTTAAGTTAAGGCATTAAACTTTTCATGCTCGCAATCTCTTCTCACGAGTTAAATATCTCAACTTTTAAGTGTGGATAATTCTAAAAAAATGATAAAGTTGATTAATAATTCATGATAAATTTTAGTGAAACGTGTTAAATCTAGATGATTTTCAATATTGTTTCGACTTGGTAGTGCTGCATAATCTGACAGAACGCCGCCCCATGCCTGTTGCCATTACGGCAATCGAACCGGTTGAATGGACAAGCATAATCTGACAAAAGAAAATTGAATGAATGTTTTCAAAAATCATAGAAGTTTCTTTCCAATCCTACCTGGGGTTCTAATCAATAACTTACGAAGCCTTGGTATATATTAAACTAAAAGTATTTTTTACCTGCATTTTAAAACTAGAATGTTATATATTATATAATAAAATTTATATATAAATGAAAATGGATATTTGTAAGTTTAATCAGCTCATGAAGCATTCAAAAAATTTGCCTATGAACACAACCCTGAAAAAAAAAGAACTATGTGACTTCACTCCCATCCTTGTGGTTAAAAAATTCTTGAAAAAAAAGAAAGCATGAATTTCACAATGTTTCTATAAATCATTGAAATGTAATGAAAAAAGTTATGGAATTCAGGAGTTACACAGTAACAGTTTCAACAAAAATACCTGTCTCAAGTTTGAAAAGCTCATCTTGCATCAATTCCAATTTCTGAGTCATTTGTTGAAATCGTTTTCCAGCAAGGGTGCTATAAAGTAGAGAAAAATTGATCATAAATTATTCCTCATGTGAACAAACAAAGTTATAACTGTCATATTACAGTTTTGCAAAGTGTGCAGGGCTGCCGAAAGCAGAGCTGGGTCAAGGGGCAAAGTACTGGTGTACGGGCCCTCCTTGCAAATTATTAGTGTGGTAACTAATCAGCAGCCAGAAGTCTTTCTTCCTGGTGCCAGGTGATGTATTGTCACCTGGAGTATTGTTGTGAAAATCTGACTTCTAGCCACCCGCTACAATTTTGTTTAATATAATGAGAACGTGCAATTCTTATATTCAAAGAAAATAAATGTAAAAACATAGTTCAAGTCATGCCAGACCCCATTTCCCAAGGATAAAAATAAATACTCCTGAAAATAATATATATATATATATATATATGTCATTCCTTAGTCCAAGCTGGAGGGCCCCCCTGGGAATTTTGCCCCTCCTGCCTCCCTCTCTCGGCAGTCAAAGTGGAACAGGATATTTCAAATTTATCATTTCGCTACTTAAGACAGATAATGTAAAGCTAACAATTTTTGAAGAGAGTTTTTCTTCAGCACTTAACACAGAGAATTCATTTAATTTCTTTCACAAGGAGGTTGTCTTTTACAGACATTTTTTAGTAAATAGGCTGTCCACTCTAATTGAAGCCCAACAGCCAATTTTGAACAGTTAGATATAGGCATATACTTCCAAATGGAAAAATGCTTTAAATGACATAAAGAATTATATTTTATGTTGTTTGAGTCAATAAATGTATTGTTGAATAAATTATAAAGTCTAAGATGTTTATATATTCCCTCCAGTCCTATTAGGAAGATCTGACAATCAAAGGGTGGTGGCATCGTTGATTGGCTTAAAATAATGAAATTCAAAGCTGCATAAGTTGGTAAGTTTTAATTGCAATAAAGTGGCACTTTTTTTTTTGTTTAAAATGCTAATGTGTCAAAAATATTTTACTATAAATAACTTATAGGACCAGGGGACAGTATAAAAAATTAGACTACATAAATTTTTAGGCAATAAATTTATTGACTCAAACAACTTAAAGTATAATTCAACGGGCATGCCTGCGCAAATTTTACGACAAACAGGATTTTTCATACCCTGTTCTCACATTCAGAGTCAAAGCTGTCTGAAGGTCATTGCTATTCCTTCATGCGACCCCTTATCTTCAGGATTAAATGGGTTTATCCAAGTTTCAAGGTGACTTCATGCCGTTTTTTGCTTCTTTCGTAAAATTTACGCCACACGCCCGCTTGTGTGACTTGATAATTTTTTCACGTCTCAATATCTCAGTTTGGTAATTATATATCCAGTGCGCATTACAGCAATTTAATATTTCATTTTACATTGTCAAAAACATTTAATATGTAATAAGCCTGCTAATTATCCACCAAGCCGAAGAATTTTCTTGAAAAACTTAACCCTCAGTCTTATGAAAAAAAAAAACACCTCACTACTCGAGCCCAAAAAATCTGATCATCGCCATATGAAATTTACATGTCTTTAAATTTAATATAAACATCACAACCTGAAAAAGCAAGTGAACAGTAACCAGCATTGAGAAGAACTTTTGGTTTGTGTTTGAAAGAAAGAAAACAATCATCAAAATCCATGAAACGCAGTAGGTGCAATATCTATATATAAAACTCAATGTATGTTTATTTCAGCATCACTTCCGAATGGTTAAAGGGATTTCGATGAAATTTGGTACACATGTTCCTCATTAACCCATTTGAAGTATAGGAAGGATAAATAAGTCCTAACACAGTTTCTCAGGGTAGGGCGGGGCAAAGTCTCCAAAATGCATGTAACAAAAAGGCCGATTGATTCACTTGGCGATTTCGGCAGTTTGAGCAATTTTGATGAAATTTAGCACCAAGAAAATATCGATAAAGGTAGATTTATCGTTACAAACAGTATTGTTATACACAGGTTTCACTGTATTATTTTTGTTTATTTGAAATTTATTTTACGCAGAATAGCAACGAAATGATAGTTGTTAAAATATTATCGAGCGAAGAAAAATAGTTGAATGAAATAAAAATTTTATGAAGATGAATACTTGGTCGACTGTTCTACTAAGTTATAATTTAAATTGGTAAAATTTAAATATG
The DNA here is from genome assembly GCA_013235015.1 of Araneus ventricosus. Taxonomy (NCBI): domain Eukaryota; kingdom Metazoa; phylum Arthropoda; class Arachnida; order Araneae; family Araneidae; genus Araneus; species Araneus ventricosus. The sequence continues at coordinate 160,587 of BGPR01001997.1, forward strand.
ATTGCTACGGAGACTGACAAGAGGAAGATAACAGAATTAGACATGATTTTCTAATTGACTATACGCAATAAAGTGATATTAATCTTTATTTTAAGGGAACTGAGATTTTTTGTACTATCAAAAAGTCGATATTTCATCAAATGTCCTCATAGAATAGGGTACAAGTAACCGATTCTGGAAATAAATAATATTCATAGATTCGAAAAATTCCGAAAGCTCATAACTGAAGATTTAAAAATGTAATGAAAAGGATACAATATAATAAAATATCTATTATTTTGTAATTAAATATAAAGTTTTTCCATTAATCTAAAACAAGTTTTTTTAATTAGGAGAGTATGTAAGAAATTGTTTAGATATTGAACACTATTATATATTTCCAAGTTATACGATATTTAATATTCTAAAATAATTTTTTTTGTGAGTGTAATAAGATGAAAATAAGTTCAATGTCCTTAGAGAAACTAAATTGCATATTGTGCTGACTTTGTAGCGATTTTATGCAAAATCGTTTTTTGTAAGTGTACCTATTTTGGTCATGTATTTGCAGATAATCGCATCACAACCCATTTTCGATTTTCTAGCAGAAAAACAAATACTTTGAGATACAAGTATGTTTATATTGTTTCATAATGTAAACCTCATATTCTTGCTATATATATTATATTTTCACAGGTTGGCTGCTGATCATGCATTTCGACTCATGCTTCTGTTTCACATTTACTATGTAATTAGATTACCCCTTCTTTACTATAGTTAACCCATTAATTGCAGGTGTGGTTTATAAATCACATATATAACAAAGAACTCACAGTTTTTTAAAATTTTCTTTTTCCTCTCCATCACAAGGTTTTAATAAGTAAATGACCGGGCAACACCGGGTAAACTGCTAGTATAGAATACTTGTCAAAACGTCCCTCTCCAACAAAAGTTCAATGTTTCAATTGCAAAGACAGTGATTAGAAACTAAGAAGAAAGTCTTTGTTGTACAATCTTAATTTGTATTATAATCTTTTTTATTATTTATTGATTAATACTTTTTACAAAATAATATTATTAAATCTGATTACTTTCTCCGATTTCAGTATAATTTTAGATTTTGCAAATAATATTAAAATTAATTTTCACTCTTGATGAAAAGATTTGCTTTTCTAGCGTTTCTCTTATTACTATTATGAAATAATTTATAACTGCCATAGTAAAAATGAAGAAAATTATTGTGTCGTAAAAAGTATGACATACGCCTGCTCGTGTAAAAAATTATAGCGTGCCCACTGGAAGGTTAAAACATTTTTCCAACTGGAGGTATATGTCTATATCTAACGGTTTAGAAATTAACTATCTGGTCATAATTAGGGTTGATACCCTGCATATACAATCTTTAAAATGGCCATCAAAGATGCAAGAAATTATTTTAGAAATATATATTAAATAAGCATACTTTAAAAAAAAAATCAAAATCCCGCAAGAAGTTCTATCAATTTTTAATGATGTTTTTACAATTCTTATGTTTGATTTCAAATCTTTGGTTATCATGCAAAAAAGATAAAACAAATCAAATTTTGAAAAAAAAAAAAAAGCAATATGGGAAATTTTGGAATTGTCTTTTTCAAGATGTGAAAATTAATAGGCTCATCAATTGAAGGATATAATATTTCAAATTCTTCTACAGACAGATAAAAAATTTCTTCCTACACATAAAACTAATTGAATAATAAAGTTTAATACTTTGTACAAACAATTGCTGGGTTGATTATCTGAGGTTTGGAGGGTAGTATAGAACTACATAGTGATAGGACAGATATAAAAGAATATCATTTCAAAGGCATGAAGAGTTTTTGCTTTGCTAGTCTAAAAAAACATACCTAGGATCTTCAAAACTTTCCTCCCTTTTCAGCCTCTCCAAAAGTTTTTCATTTTCCGACAATAAGCTATTTTTTTCTTCAAGAAGAACAGCAACCTACATGTAATCAACAAGAATAACATCAATAATCAAAAATGCAGTTAAATAAAATAAAAATCACAAGAAATGCATGAAATAGATTGTTTCCCTATACATCAAAAACATATATTGTATCATCATTGTTCAATTACATTTCCATTATTCTTGCATATTTAATTTAAAGAATAAGTAAACAATTCAAAGAGCCAGAGTTCAAAAGCAAGTTCATCGAGCCTATTTGCAAATTTAACTCTTTCACAAGTCAAACTCTCAGCAGTACTTTGAGATCAGAAATACCTTGCAGTCTCAATATATTTTGATAATTTTATTTATCACTATACTTACTTTTTATCACTATAATTATTTTTTTTATCACTATACTTACAAACTAAGAGACCTTTCTTGTCTAGTTGGCACAATATTTCATAGGATGTACATGCAAAAATAAGAGCTAATCAGTAAAAAAACAACAGATAATGGAAATGGATTCTAGAATAAAGGATTTGAAGGAAACTTGAGTTTATTTCCACCATTACCTAACAAGCATATCTATATATTTAAAATAATGTGGTAAAAACCATCACCGAGTTCGCCAGCATCAACCACTCCACTTATTTCGAAAATTTTTATTTTATATGGAAGCTCATGACGTCTAGATATATCATCAAGGGTCGCCTGTCCCACCCCCCCCCCCAGTTTCGAACAAAATCAAAAAAACACTTCTCCACTGTACACTGTCCAAGGGGAAAAACTTAGAAATCCCCCCACCCCAACCACCTGATCGATTTCGACAATTTTTATTTTATATGAAAGCTTATGACGTCTAGATTTGCAATGAAGGGTCACCTGCCCCACCACCTCATTTTCGAACGAAATCGAAAAAACATCTCTCCACCACACATTCACTATATGTTTTTCAGATTTCGTTTGAAAATGGGGGTGGGGGTAGGCAGGCAACCCTTGATGACATATCTAGATGTCATAAGCCTTGAAGCAGTGAGGTGGCAGGGACAGTGCTGAGCAAAGTGGGTGCTGGCGGTGAGAGCAGCTAGTATCAGTTTAAAACACGCTCTTTCACTTTTATAATGTAGTCAATAAAGTCAATTGTAGAATGAAAGTATAATTTCCAAACCTAAAAAACAGTCCTAGGCAGATATCTGATTAAAAATCAAAGATACACCCTCATTAAAAAAATTAAAGAATAAAAAAGAATTTGTGCACCAAGAGTCATACAAACTATTAAGAAAATCAAATGAACAAAAACCTAGCTTACTTGTTCACATTCATTCTAAGCAAAAGAATTAATTATAGACATAATAACGTAAAAGCTGTGCAATTAATATGTGAACAGAGGTCATAAAAGATTTTTTTTACAAAAATTTAAGAGTGAATCAAAAATCCTCTTCAAATTACTTCCCATTTGGAGCAATACACTTGTTCCATATCCATTTCCATTATTCAAAACATCCCTGGAAGTGCTGAGAAGACTCGCTCACCTGCCTCGTCATGTCATGTTTTATCATCTCAACATTGTTCCAGTGCCCCCCTCCACATGATCATTTTGAATTTCAGATACGAAAAGACAAGGGACTAAGTCTTTTGAGTAGGTAAGATAATGTAGCGTAGCTATCGAATTATAGCCATAAACTTGGGGGTAATCAGACGGGGGGACTTTCAGATGACTTTTGTGCACAATTTTCCCAACCTGAAATGTTGTTTTATCAGAGTTGTGTGTACAGGAAAAACCCAAGAGACTGTACACATTTAATGCTTTCATTTAATACACGAGGTCAACAGTCGTCCATCTTCCTTGCAGTCATCATGACAATTACTGAATGCTTAATCCAATTTAAAATATCTGTTTTCTTCAATGCATTATCTCCATAAACAGCCTTCGTCACCTTATAAATTCCCTGGGAGTTTTCTCCAAAGTTTCACCAAAAATTTGATGATGAACTGGTGGAACAAAGATTCAAAATCTTCAATGTCAACAAAAACAAAAAACAGGGTCCACAAAAATCCTGCCTTTAGGCTGTACGTTTGCCTCTATGGTCTGATGGTTACCGATACTTCAGTGGATCCCCCACCAACAGAGCAGACAGTGCACATGAACATCCAGGGTGCATAGTGATAAACTGCTGCAAAAATTAAGCACTTTTTAAGCACCTTAAACAGAAAAACTAAGCACCTTTGTACATGCATACATAGATCTATGTATTTTCTAAGCATATGATGTTTTCTGTTTTATAATAATAAATAGTTTAATTGGAAAATTTAAAATATATATTTTTTTAATTTTTAAAATACGTATTTTTTTATTTCAATACTTATTTCTGAATTTGTACAATGTCTTCTATTGCAAAATAAAGGATGCCTTTTTGGTTTGACAAAAAAATAAAAATAATAATGCAAATTGTCATTAACAAAAATTAAGCCAACTTTTATAGATTACAATAAAATCTAAATGACCTTTTACAATTTCTTAAAATTAATAAATCGGTTAATTTGGACTATCAGTTAATTTGCCCCTTGTGATTACCATTCAGTATTTCAATATATTTGTGCCCATGTCTGAAGAAAGAGGGGCGGAAAAAAGTTTATCAATATCCAGTCTTGAAGGGTTTTAAAAAAAACCCATTAAATCATATAGTTTTGAAAAAAATTGGACACTTGTTCGTGAAGGGCTCAGTGTACATACACTAAAGTCCCAATCCTGAGGAAGGGGAGCTCAGAACCATTTTGAATTTCATCCCTTTTTTAGTTTTCTTGAATTCTGAACCTATTCAGTTTTCAAATTACAATTGATTACAAATTAAAGAGAATGAAATTCTAAAAATAAATGCTTTTGTTTTTCTTCTAGCTAATAGTTTCAGATAATGGGTCTCAAACTTTGCAGCCATTCTTGGATTTCATCTTATTTTAGTTCTTTAATATCTGAAACTATTCAATTTGTAAATTTAATGTAATCAACAAATTAAAAGTGTAAAATTCCTACAAATACATGCTTTATGTTTCTTCTATCTTTAATAGTTTCGAGGGTAATAAGTCTCAAAGTTTCACCATCTTGATTTTATCCTGTTTTTTTAGTTTTTCTTGAATACCTTAAAACTACTTAATTTAAAATCACGTGATGCAACAAATTAAAGAAAATAAGAGTACTTTTATTTTTGTTCTAGCTTTAATAGTTTCCGAGATAATGGGCTTCTAAGTTTGCTACAATCTTGGATTTCATACCCCCTTTTTAGTCTTTCATAAATATTTCAGAAACTATTAAAGCTACAAGAAAAAAGCATGTATTTGAAGAGAATTTCACACTCTTTAATTTTTTGAATTGTAATTTGAAAACTGAATAGTTTTCGAAATACTCAAGAAAAACTACAAAAGGGGGTTGAAATCCAAGATGGTGGCGCAAGCCCCCCCCCCCAGGACCGGAGATTTTTAATATGTTCATCAGGAGCCCCTCCTGAACATGCCTACCAATTTTCAAAACTATAAGATTTAATTCTTTTTTTCACCCCCATTTTGGGCTTTCATTGACTGGACTATAAGTGTTATATTAACATATGTTGACATGCCTGGATCTATCTCACCCTGGATTCCTTCCCATTCGTCGGTTTTCTTCCTTGATACATCCGATAAACAAAGCTTTATGACTATGCTTTCGATTTATCGGATGTGGAAATGAAAAAAGAAGAATGTTTCTTTTACACTTCTTGAGAAAATTAAGCACTTTTTAAGGACCCTTTTTTCAAAATTAAGCACTTTTAAGGTGCCTAAAAATGGATTTCAAATTTAAGCACTTTTCATGACGCTACGCACCCTGTCATCTCGAGGCTACCCTATGGGCTTCTATTCATATTTTTACTGGACAGACTACAAGCATTATAACATACAACAAATATTTTCATAATTCACTCACCTGCATATCAAGTTCATGGCAACGCTGTGTAATCTGCTCTTTAGATTCCTTTGCTGAATGTAAATCTTCTGTTAAACCTTTGACTTGGTTATTTAAATCTGCATAAGTTTCAGACTGATAAGTAGGAGCAGGTAATTCTGTAGTCATTAACTAGAAGGGGAAAAAAAAGATAAAACTCATTGTGAAAACATGCAAACGAGATAAACACAGAATGTTATTTGTTTATTTTTATTACAAATGAAATGAGATTTTCTTGTGTTATAATACAAGAGATAATTAGAAAGTTTCTCCTTCTAGATTCAACTGTTATTAATTTGCCACATCAATCTGGAGCTAATTTAAAATAGGTTAACGTCTTGAACGTTAAACGTCTGTTTAAGGGAAAATTTTTGATCCTCATAATTCTTTTCTTGAAGTTGAAGAAATTTTTTTATACTAAACTCCAAAAAAAATTACTAACTCAAAATGTTTTTCCTTGAATATCTTAATACTTACTTTTGAAAACAATTCTAATATGAAATATAATTTAATTTTTAATAAGATGTTAATCAACCGAAGATAAAATTTGAGATGTTTCTGTTCCAATAAAACACATTAAGAAATGATAATTCAATGGCACAACAGATTGAGGGGAATAGGGGTATATATATGTCCCAGTACCAATCAAAAGAGCACCAAGAAGACAAAACAGAATTACATTTATTTCACATTATCAATGGTGGCCATAAGGGGCAAAAGTGTGTGTGGGGGGGGGATTTATACACGGTTTTTTAAGCAATGTGTAATTTTGAAAGTACCCTGGAGGAGAGGGGATGGACAACAAAATTTAATTACAAAAATAGCTAACTCTCCCAGACACTATTTTTTTTATAATTCCCAGTTTTAGGCAGCTAAAATGAAATAAAAATTCAATAATTCTCGTAAAAAGTGGAGGGGCGACTGCCCCCCGAGATGCCGCCACTGCACATTATGACAAATACAATAATGAGAAGCTAAAAAAAATACTGTGTGTTGTTGGAGGTATTTGCCAATTCATAAAATGGGTATAGCGAAGTTATTAGCAGAATCGGACCTGGGATTACTGCACTGGAATGATTGTTTGAGGGTGCTATTAGCCACGAGCAATTAGTGGCGCAACTAGTTGCAACACAAGTTTCCAGACGGTTTATGATCCTCTTAACTGGTCATACAACTTTTGACTAAGGGGAGAATAGTCATTTCAGAAAAAGCCATCATATGAAGAATTTCTCCTTGCTCTTCGATTATTCTTCAAATTCTGGAATGAAGTTCCTTAAAATGTTGTTCCAAGAATCTAGTTGTTCCTGAATAAGCTTCAATCCTGGAGTACCAAATGGCCAGTTTTCTTTCACATTAAAAAAAAAAAAAGTAGGAACTGAAGATTTATCTCTTTCATTTGTTGTTCGTGTTTCTTCCCCCCCCCCCCTCCAATTCTATGTTCATTCAAAAAAAATTCAAAAAAGCAAGTAAAATAAATACAGCTAATCAGCTAATGAAGGATTGTAGAAGTGAGAGCAGGTATTTGAGTATATCAGAGTCAAGTAAGTCATAGTCATCATCTAATAAGTTACATATACTACAATGCCCTATAAGGCTTTGGGCAACAAAATTTGCCTGTACAGTTGCCATCTTGGATGATGGATTGCAACCACTTACTCAGATGTGCCACTAATCACCGACGGCTAATAGGTCCCATTAGATCCAATGCCACGCGACTCACTAGAGCTATAAATTGCGCAACTAGTTGCACACAGCTAATAGCAGCCTTAAGTGTCAGACACAATAGGCCCTTTCACACAGAGAAACATCTCATATTAAATGTGGCATTCTTTGTAACCATAAACTAAATACATTAACTAAAACTATCAGACACTCTACTTGAGTTAAATTATAACAAAACAATACATAAAAACAAGCTTTCATCCTCTAGTGAAAACAGCATATCAAAATTGTGAGAACAACATCTCACCAGAATCTAACCACACCTGATTCTATCTGAATCAAGTCATCATTGCAGTTGGCTTTAAATACTCGTATTCATGTGCATGTTTCCCATTGCCCACAACAAATAGAAAGACTATGAAAAATAGTAAGCAAATAGCATTTACACTATCAATTGTAACAAAATTCATATTGTGGATGTACGTGAATACAGTCCAACAAACAGGATAATAAAAAAATAAATATATCTTTATTTTATGAAGATTTAAGCAAAACACTAACGAAGCACAGGTAACAAAACTGAACAACACTTGTAAAAATAAACAACAAAGATCGCCAATAAATCTCAGTTACAGCACTTTCAACAGCACTCAAATGTCTCTCAGTTCACCAGCTTGCTTGCTGATCAAAGTCCAACTAACCAGGGTTGCCAGATCAAAATGACAAAATAAGGCCAAACATTCTTAAAAATAAGGTCAAATTTGAAAAACTGATTGGAGTACTTATTTTTCGCTAAATTTACGATTAGAAAATGCTTTATTTCATAAAAACGAATCACTTTAGAATGACGCATGATCAATACTCTATTAATGAAACAATATTGAAGAAAAAAAAAATTTACCACTCCATAAACAGCTTTACAACGAAAAGTGATGGCTAAATGAAATAGCTGAAAAATAATATATATCTCATGATTGAACAAAAGTATGCAAGGTTATTTTTCAGTTTGGGCATAATAAATGAAAAGCGATTCTGTACTAAAAATAAATAATAAACAGTATAAAAGGTTTATTCCATTAATATAAATAAAATTGATTTCAGATTCGTAATAAGTGTTACTAATAAGCAATAAAATTTTCAAGAATGCTCTCTTTTCAGTTTCAATATCATTCACCTAATATCCAGATTGAATAAACTGTGCCGCTCTAAATATTATTTTAGAATATAAAAATTTTATGAAAGAAAAAGCTAGAAATAGTTATAGCAATTCTAAAAATCATAAATGAAAATAAAGCCCAAAAAAGGTCAAAAATTAATTTAAGGCCAACTGAAAATTCGCAAGGACAACTGCTTCGAAAATGGCAACCCTGCAACTAAATACTCCTGGTTTAAAAGCTTGCTTTTATACCTCTTTAACAGGAAGTGACGTCATTACGTAGGAAGTGATGTAATCTCTAGAAGGTTCATGAAGTTACTGGCTCCCAGTAGAGATAGAACCACAGTTCAGGATTTTTCTAGAAGATTCCTTTTGTCGCCAAAGTCGACAACTTTGTCACCAAGATTAGCAAGTCAGGGAAACAACTTTACAGCTTTGTAACACATGAAGTCATCTTCATCACGGCTGGCACACACTCATTGGGTTCAAATTATCTTACTTAGATATCATGGTACACAATTGGAAAATGCAAGGAGACATTTCTAGATAAGCTGAAAAACATGTTGATTTCGAACTTAATGAAGATCAAGTTTTTGATTTATTTTTAAAATGTCAAAACAAAGCTTAGTTAAATGTCTCCATCTTCGAATTTCTGTAACATCTTACAAATCTTCAATACAATCTTAAAAGCATTTACGAGTCAAATTCTTGAAACAGAAGTGTTTGTACAATATAAATTACATCTATGTATGGCAAAAATAGACTATAAGATAAAAAGTTTACACTGACTAAAGCTCTTTTAAACTTAACCAGAAAAAAAAAATCACTCCACAGAATCTCAATCTTAAATACCTTGCTATGAATTAAATTTCTTAAAAAAATGGTAATGAACATCAATGTGTTTTGTCCTATAATTTTCCACTGGTTCACTTGAAAAATTTATTGCAGCCTGATTATTATGATGTATTAATTTTCGATTACCTTTAAACTTTCATTCTTTAAATATAACCATAAACTTGCAGCTGTAACCATATAAAATCATACTCAGCCCCTATAGCAGACAAGACTTACTGACGTCTGTTTCAAGGGTTCACCATGAAGTAGGAGTTTAGTATAAAAAATATTATAAATTTCTTCCTACTGACATTCGGCCATCTCGATTTACAGCAAAATCCGAATCTGAAGAACAACTTAATTTTAAAGATTTAATCTTTGAAAGTTCTAACATTTAATTCTTTGTATATTTCAAGTAACCTAATAACTTTAATAAGCAATTCCAGTGTCTTATACCAGGATTAGATTGAAACTGAGACAAGAGATTTACTACATATATTATATAAAATCTAGTTCGAAGAGCAATAAATGCCAAACAACCTATCAAATTTCTATATGGCAAGTTTGATACCTTAACTGAATTCCACACTACTGCTAGGTGAATAAATGTCCAATTTTCTAAAAATGTATTTAAAAATGTTTTTTGACTTCCATTTCTTGAATAAAACATGAGAAAAATACTTTTAAAAATCCTATTTTGTTTTAAATATGTTTTTTGGCTAAAAAACAATTTGTTACCAACTGAGAACACTGGGTACTACTTCAGAAAAGAAATTCCTTGATAAAATTCTATAATACTAAACACAGATTAATTTTAATAACTAACAATGTGGATAAGGAATTTCCTTGAACATTGCAGAATAAATTATGGCATTCTCAAGAATACAGAGAAAGCAAAATTTTGCAACCTCAAGTGAAAAACACCAATTTATTTTTATTCTTTATTAGCACTCAGGCTGCCATCTATATGTTGTAAATTGATTTAATAAAATTTTCAATATGTATCCTATTAGCAACAACATGCATTAGAGCTTCAGTCTTATTCTCATGATTTTAGAAGACAAAATTGGGTTTGTTGCTTCAAGGCAATGCTGGGTATTTAAGGGTTAAATTTAGACAGAACTTCACCTATTGATATTGGTAGGGAACTAACCGGAAATTTTTATCATCCGTAACTTTTGCATATCCTTTGATATAAGAGCTTTGATGCAAGAAAAGCCTATTTCCTTGTTCCTCAAACTGCACCAAAAGGTTTCTTTGTTTTACTCAATGCCTTTGAGTCAAAATTATCCTGCAGTAACTTTAACACAAAATCTACATTTTCCTTCCATAATAAGATTACATCATCCATATAAAACTATAAAATTACAATCTTGAAATGCATACACACAGTTACACAAATTTAAGTTCTTACATTTAAATTTAAATAGAATATTTCCCTGCTTTAAGAACTATTGATGACCACTTTGAAAGAAGTCCATAAATCGCTTTTCATAACAGAGAAACCAGATTCCTTTTCATAACCTGTTGGCTGCTTCATATAAATGACTTTATCTAATTTAGCATATAAATAAGCATTGTTTATATCCATCGGAATACGAGCTCATTTCCATAAACATGCACAAACATGGAAAAGTTTTACAATGGAAAAGTTTACCACTGGTCTGAACACCTCATCAAAATATTAACCTTTTACACTGAGTATTACTCTGTGCAACTACAAGTACTTCATAACTATTTTATTTTCATCATGTTTAACCCTCTAAGCATTTTGCACATATTTTTCCGTTTCTCATATTGAGTTTAAAAGCAGATAACTCATGCTTATATGTATAATTTCCTAAACTACTATGGATAAAATATTTTGAAGATTTCAGAGACTGGATTAAATGCAAAAAAAGATCCAATTATTCACTTTAAAAGAAAATTTTTGAGACTTTGAAGTAAATAGATCAAACTAGCTAACCGCTCAGAAGGTTAAGTGTTTAAACTCAACGGCTTCCCAACACTTTCACATCCTCCTTTCCCTTGAAGAATTAAGAAATCCTTGGTGTGTAATGCGTAACCCATCATAATCCTCAGTTTAGTTTGCATATCTAGTTTCCTTCCAATTTGTTTAGGCATGCTACAGTGGCGTAGCAACCGGGGGGAGGCAAGGTATAGTTGCCCCAGGCGCCAGTTTTAGGGGGCGTTATGGTGACAAAACATAACTGCGTTTATGCCATCTTTAAAGTAAAAAAATGATGATGAGGCCTAAAAATAGTACCATAATTCTGGCACTATTTACATATTTTAAGGCACTGGTGAATGAGGAAAGGGATAAAAAAAAAAATCACATTTTCTGGTCACCACTTATTCTTGATACCTCACTGGCCATTGTAACAAAATGTTAATGTGTTTAAGTCACTTTTTAAAGTCAAACACTAAGAGGGGCAGAAAAAATGCTAGGTCCCAGGCGTCATTTACACAAGTCAAGGATGAAGGGGAAGGGACGGAAAAATCATTATGACCTGGGTGCTAATTAACCTTGCTATGCCACTGGCACACAAACAAATGCTATACAACCAAAAGGCGATTGGTTTTTTTATCTGAATATTTCACAAAATCCATCTTTTCACCATCTTTAAGACAAACCTTGTACCCAGTGCCCAGTGGCAGTATGAGGCCATAGGCGCAAAACTGTTTCGAAGACCCAACTTATTTTCTTAAATTCACGAAATTTACAAAATGTTTTAAAGTAATGAGCTTATGAATTTTATGTTCTATGCTCTGTTGGAGGAAAATAATGCAAACCAATATTCATTTCATTCCTGCATAAAAAAGACACTGCATAATTTAAATTCTTTCTTGAAACAAATTCTTGAGAAGTATTTTCACTTATAACAGTCTGGACTAGTATTTTAAAAAAGGTCCCACACTAAACAATTTGATCTATAAGCATTTAAAGAGAATTACCTTCCTGAAATAAAGATAAACCAATAATCCATTTATGGAACAAAAATTTATGTTTCTATATTTAAGTTACATATGCAAATAAGTTAAAATTTTAACAAATATAATTACCTCTTGTATGGCATTCATGACATCATGCTGTATATTTTCTTCCAGCCCCATAAGAGCTTCTATATATTCTGCAAAGAAATTATATCCGAAACATAAGAATAAACATATATGATGTAAAATTCATAAAAACGAACTGCAGCAAAATTGCTAAAATCTTGAAACAACTCTTTTATTTATAAAAAAAAAAATCAAAAACTAGAAAGCAAAACCATAAGAGCATTTGATTGGACTTTCAAGAATTCCAAATGAGCAAGAAATTCTGAATTCAATCGATATTTATGATATCATTCATGAGTTTTCATTGTCAGTCATGAGTTTCATGTCATTCATGAGTTTTCAGTCAGATGATTACCTTTGTAAAAAAAAAAAAAAAATGTACCATTATGCATTATGAGCATAGTTTTTGTTCATAAAATTTTTGTTACATGTTGCATTTACTTATGTGTGTACATTCATTCTTATATCTTATTTCTATTATATTCTTTGACAATACATGTTTTTCATAAAACTGATTTCACAGTAAAAGTTTTCTTTTTATAAATACTGTTGATATTAAAGATCCCAGTAACTAGTTTCCATCATAAATATTGTTCTTGTTCTTTGTCACAGGATTTAATTTTGCTGTATTGATTTTGGGATAATGTTTTTTTTTAATTAAAAATTTTCTTTAATATTTTTTTAAATGCTTTTATAACTTTTGATAAAAAATGTTAATTTTATAACTTTTAATAATACAGATAAAAATAGTTTATCTATTAAAAAAATATTCAAAAATAAGTAGCACTTTTATTTGTATTCTCTCAGACTTCCTTTATTTTATTTTTTAAAGGGGGAGGGGGGAAGAGAGACTATTGTTAGTCAATATGACAGAGGAGGGTGCCAAAATAGATGTTTGATTCAGTTGTGAAAATTTCTAGTGTCAGCCCTGATTACAACTGAAAACTCTCATATATATTTTCTTCAGACAAAAACAAATTTTAAAATAATCAAGCAAAGTATTTTTGCTAAGTCAATCTTACCATGTTTTTGGGCACAATTCACAGCGCAGCCCAATACTAGCTGCAAGAGTCGACCAAGCTCTTCGATATCATTCTTTTCACCCATAGCAGCAACATCTGGCATTCTGAATCCAGTAATCTGCTGGCCCAAAACCTATATATAAAAAAAAAGAAATAATTACTATTTAAAAAGATATATTCAGAATAAAAACATTCATTTCAAAATTGAACTAAGGAAAGATACTAAAAGAAAAAAAATATATCATACATTAATTTATTCTTAAGACGTATAGACTAATATTCATTTAATAATTTATTATTAATTGAAAAGTGCTCATTATATTGCACAAAACAAATTTTCAAATCAAAAGTGATTAAAATGAGATAAATCAAAAACTGCATAATTAAAAAATGAAATGATGTTGTAAAAGTAATTTTGGAATGCATATGTCATTTAAATGCTATTCAGTTAGACAAACTGATTTATAAAATTAGCATTCCATTTTACAGTTACTTGATTGGAGACAGAATAATATAAGACAGATTCATCCTAAACAACATGTGTGGAACTACTGAATTTTCTATTAAGCAAACCAACAAAAAGTCTTAATACACAATTAAAAACAATTTTGCAGAATTATGAAAATGCAAGCATGAAAGAGTTATGGAACAATGACAATTAAAATAATTTATCAAAATTTTGCAACTTCCCAAAAGAATTTTAGAAAAAAATGAAAAAATTACCTCATTATAATAATCCAAAATGCCTTTCAAAATCTTCTTCAAGTTACTGACCTACAAATATTCATGGATTATTAGAAATAAATGCATAGTTAATTACACAAAATCGCTTTCATAGGGAAAAAAAGCTTAGCAATTGCCAAATTACTCAAAATGAAGAGATCATTGCTTTTAAATGCATACACGCTTTACTTCTCATAACCAATACACTTGGATTTTCTCTTTCATGTATCAAACATTACTCGCACCTTGTAATGAACAAGTAGAAGGTAATTAATATATTTTTTAAACACATGGGGAATTTCAAATTTTTCTGTAGTTAAAAATGAGCAGAAAAAAATGACCAGAACTGATTTTCAGCAATAGAATACAACAGTTTTCCATTGCTAAAAATCAAACAACTAAAGCTATCTGGATAAGTTGTTTACTAAAACAGAAGGGTTTAAAATGAAGATGCTAATTTCTAAGAAAATGACTTGCTTGTACTAAAATCTGTCAGGGTAGTTAAGAATTGTATTTCAAAGTAGCATAGTAAGCCATCAGATACAAGCTTTGGTATTTTGAAACAAAATCAAATGAAGAGGGCTATATTAGTAGGATTCTGCTCGCTAAGATTCAAGACACCAGCATAAAAAAGTTTGAGCTACAACGAGATAATAAACTCAGTAAAACCAAAAATAATAATAATAATAATAACCTTTATCAATTTACTAATTAGAAACTTTTTTGAATGCTAAAGAATTAAAGTGTTTTTTTTTATTAGAAATCGAGAATATTTTACTCTCACAATCAAAAACATACTAAATGTACTTTATTTCTTGGAATATATATATAATTTCTCTTACAGGAGGTAATGTTTTAATTTTAGATTTCTGCTTGAATATTTACTGCTGCCTGCCCTTTAGATGCATTTATGTGAATAGACCAGGGATGGGCAAACTTTTTCGGTCGCAGGCAAAAAATCGAAAAAAAAAAGTTTGGCGGGCCAAGATAAATTTTTCTAAAATTTTAAAAACAATATACAAGTATTACAATTTAAATATGTTAATGAGATGAATGAAATTGCGATTTCATTTTTAAAACTTCCTTATATTGAGGTTCGAAGTGAGATGTACTGATTCTAAGGAACGAGGCTAAATGCTCATCTGTCAGTCTACTTCTGAAATAATTCTTCCTAAGGTTCATAGTTGAAAACACTTGTTCACATATAAAAGATGAAGCAAACATAGCACTGATTTTCTGGGCATGAGATATTAAATTTGGGAAACTTACTTTCGATAATGATTCGTAAAACTCTAACTTTGGCATATTTAGAAACGACTGCTTGAGATGATTGTTAGATTGCAACTCAATTAATTCAAGCTGCAAATCTGATCTCACTGCTTCACAATTAACGTTGAAAGGCATGGTAAAAATATCCAATTCTGTTTGAATGGCACTGAAATCTTGAAATCTGCATTCGAACTCAAAATGCAGTTTTTTCAAGCCTTCTTCATAATTCTTAAGCTTCTCTTTATTTACTGAGGGTATTGAATTTAACCTCGAGAAATGAGACAGGTCGTTCTTAGCTAGCTGCCCAGCAAACAGATTAAGTTTTAGTTTAAAAGCTTTGAGATGGGCCCAAATATCGTTGATAAATTGATTTTTCCCTTGCATCTTGACACTCAAGTTGTTCATATGACAAAGAAGATCTGTGAAAAATGCAAAGTCCGAAAGCCATTCTGTATCTTCTAACATTTCGCACTCCGCAGAACACTGTTTCTCATGGAAGAACGACACAATGTCGTCTTTCAGCTGCCAAACTCGCTCGAAAACACATCCTGCATTAAGCCACCTTACTTTCGTGTAATACAGTACATCAGAGTATTCAGATTGCACAGACTGAAGAAAATCCCAAAATTGCCTGTGAGTAAGCCCACGAGATCGAATAGTATTTACAAGCTTCACGATTGCATCAAGCACGGGTTTCATATTCAATGCAGATTTACACAGAGCATCTTGATGTATAACACAATGTAGAAAAACAACATTGTTCCCGGGATAGTTTTGATTAAAGAGTCCAAGAAATGCAGATTTTTTTCCTGTCATATTTGGTGCTCCATCGGTCGTAATATTACATATATTTGTTATCGGCACTTTCAAACTTAAAAGCCCTTCCTGAAATTCACGAAAAATATCACATCCCTTTGTAGTTCCCTTTAAAGAACGCATGCACGCCAGTTCCTCGGTAATTTCAAAGTTCTCATCAACACCTCTTATAAATAATACTAATTGAGCAGTATCATTTATATCAGTGCTTTCATCCATAGCTATGGAGCAAAATTTAAACTGGCCAATCTTTGACTCTAATTGTGATGTCAAATTTTTATCGATAGCTTCAGTTCTAGAAGTCACCGTTTTTTCGAGATAAGCTTACAGTCTGAAAATTATTTTTCTTGTCTGGACATAAAACATCACAAACTTGGAGCATGCATTGTTTAACAAACTCCCCATCACTGAGAGCTTTAGTATTTTTAGCGATATTGTATGCTACAATGCAACTTGCATGTGTAAGCTGCTTCTTGGATAGTGTTTACCTTCTTGAAAAAATTTTGTCGGACTGATTATTTTTTACCAAGACTTTCTACATTTTGTTTTCTTTCATATTCGGACATTGCTTCATAATTGGAATTCTTATGCTTAGATGTGAAATGATGGGAAAATTTATATTCTTTGAAGACTGCTACAGCTTCATTGCAGATGAGACACACTGGTTTATCTTTAACAACTGTAAAAAAATATTTCCAGGTCCATTCATCATCAAAAGCATGGCACTCTGAATCAACTTTACGTTTTTAGTAGCCATTTTGGGGTTGAAATATTTTACGAATAACCCAAACAAGCACTAGCTACGCTATACTTTTAATACTTTCATCACTATTCACAATGATGCTATATGTCCGCAATCTTTCCATACGCAATCAATAATATTAAAACTCGCGCCAAAAGAAAAAAGCCACTGGCTGGAGCTTAAAATGCGCAGTCTGCCACATGTGAGGTCTAATTCACCTATATTGGATTCCCATATGTCTGCTCCCCGAGAAAGAGATAACGCTTGTTGGCGCCAGTCTACAGCTATAACTAACAAAGAACTTCCGCTTTTAACACTTTACCGATTGAAAGCTGTCTGTTTATTGATAGCTTCTATAGAATATGCACTGCGAGTAATGTACAGAAACACATAGTTGTGATGTGGTTGAATGCGAAGAACAGAATGATTTTCAACAGAAGTGAAACCGGAAATACCATCAATAAATCAAATAAAAAAAACATTACAACCAGAGGGCGCGAGCGAAAGGCAGACGCACTGGCGCCAACACTTTCTGTGCTTGCTTGCTATTTCCGTCGATTTATGTTTTGTAGAACAAAAATAGAGAAAGTAAAAAGATCATCAGTCCTTTGAAAAAAAGGAAGAAAAAAATAATATTTAAACAAAGTAGAAAAGGAGATGAATATATAATATATAAATCATATTTTCTTTTAATTTCCGCTGGACCGGCAAATTAAAATTCTATCCACGGGCCGGATAAAACCTTCCGGCGGGCCGGAGTTTGCCCATGTCTGAAATAGACTATGGAATAGTGGTGTAGCTGCAAATTTTGCCGCTTTTCTTTTACAAGTTAAATAAACTTCAAAATAAAGAACTATATATTCCAGGTAAAATTTTTTATTTAATAGCACAATTTATTGTTTGAAGTCTCAATCTCTGCAGATAGGTTGCAAAATTGTGTGCCCACCACCAGTCTTTCTTTCACACATTGGCAATTTACCGAAAAAAGACAAAAAATATGAATTAATCACAATAGTTATTTTTTTATGTATACAATAATTGAACTAGTGACACTGCTCTTCTTAGTTAAAAAATTGTCTTCCCACATGTCTGATTTTGCTGCCTCTTTCCAAGTGCTGCATGGAGCGGACTATCCCCTACGCCCCCAGCTATGAAAAATGCCTTCTATTTAGGAGGTATTACTAAAAGCATTATGCAAAGTGAATGATTAGAAGCAGAACAGGCAATTTGTAAACATATTTGGAGAATGATGAAACTAAGCTAGACATGTTATTTTTAAATCAATTCTACGTGAATATTTTTAAGATGTAATCAGATTTAATGTGCCCCTAACCATTTTTTTTTTTTTTTAATTTCAGATGACTTTGAGAATTTGATGAAAAGAAAAAAAGCACACAAAATATAGCTTTAGATACTATTATTTACAAAGTGTATAGCTTTATATATACTTCATAAGTATAAAAAAAAGATTCTTAAGTTAAAGCAGTTTCAATTTTTTAAAATTAGTGCTGTAAAAGGTTAAAAAAAATTTCAGCATAAAAATGTTTTGCAATGTTGATTTCATCATACGACCAATAATTTCTTTACAGGACAAATTATCTTTGAAATTAAAGAAATTCATTTAAAGCCTGCATTATCATACACAAACTTCTTTTACCCATTACATATCAGAAAATCATTAGTAACATTAACTGATGACATACATTTCATTGGCATTATTTAAAAGAGATAATTTTAGACTCACAAACTGAAGAGGTTTGTAGATTTAACAAATATAGAAAACAGCCAAACCTAGGGGCATTCAAAAATTAAATCACTTCTATTTAAAAATTAAATGTTAAGTTCTTGTAAAAATCAGACAATAACAGAAACAAAATTTCTGCTTTTTGCAGTAGTTCTTATGATTGATTTAATTATGAAATAAACACATTTAAAGTTTGTTACATTCATGAAAATGCTAGTCCTAGTAATAAGGTGACCAATCATCCTCCTTTAGGCAGGACAATTCTTCTTTTAGAAGTCCTGTCCTCCCTTGAAAAGCATCCTCTTACATGTCCTCCTTTTCGATGTTTGAAGACTAATCTGTAAATCTCTGTATTTGACCGATGCCCAGACAATCCACTGCATGTGATGTAGAATATTTGTATAGTTGCTTCAATTGTGAATGATTTTTGGACAAGCGAGAAATCAAGATTGAATGTTATACTCTAGCTGCAGCAGTTGATGTAAAATTCAATATGCAGGATATTTTTTGTTCAGATATTTCTAATACATTGTTAGAAGATAATACAAAAAATATCCATGCAATAGAAAAGTAATCATTTAAATAATATTAATAGGCATGTAAGCATAATTATAATATGAAATGTTAGAAAGGTTTTATGATACATTTATCATATCATAGTGTATTCTGTGTTATTGCTGCAATGAATAAAATGTTTCTTTTATTTATGACTAGCTGCCTTCAGCAACCAGCTTGTTCACCAGGAATATAATTTCAAAAGAATCTCTTATGCATAATTTGGTATTCATGACTCCCTTAACAAAGTCATTTTAATTGTAATAGACATTTGACCCATGGTCTTTTAATGGCCTTGCACCTGTTTTGTTCATTGTCTACTTGAACATCCCTAATGGAGTCAAGTAGCTATCTATGTCATGTAACATATAATTACACAGTGTAGGCGCCAACTTTACTTTCTTATTCCTTATGCAAAACATGTATTTGATTTCAATATTAAAATAACTTGGCACATTTTAGGTCCAGCAGCATGTAAACTGTATTAACCCTTTCTGGCATGGTGGTCGCAAAAGAGGACACCAACTAAACAATTTTCTAAAAAAAAAATCCTTTCCACTTTGAAACCCAGAAAATTGTAGGAAAAGGCAGCCGATAGTTCTCCTTTAAGAATGTAGATGGCAGGCACAATAAAATTTCGCTTTCATTTTTGGAAAATTATAGATTTTAAATGCCCATATTTATTGACTCAGAGATAGGAATTTTTGTTGAGTTCTTGACGTTTACAATTTTAGTAAATTCACGTGCCCATTTTCCTCCAATATGCTAGAAGTTTTAATTTATGATTTTGTATAAGATGAAACATTTTTTGAGTGTACCAGGATGGCTATCACCAAAGGAGACCTCATATGAGGGGGATGATCCCCCCCCCCCCGGGAATGAGGTAAGTTAATTTTCATTTTGTAAATTCTATGTCTAGACAATAAACTAAACCCATTCATGATGTTATTTCATCATATTTCAAAAAATTTAATGCCTTGTGCCAAAAAGGGTTAAAACATACTGGTAAAAAGAATTGAAACATCTTTCAGCATACAGAGTTTCAGAGTAAAATTGATGAAATAAAAAAGTAAGTAAATTTCTTAAGCTTTCAGCAATGGAAGAGAAACACGCAATTAAATATTTGCTTAAACAATTATAACGGTTGGAATTTTATTGTAACAATGAAAAGTATTGATGTAATTTATACCTAAAAGTATTTTTAAAAATTAATTAAAATTAGAAAAAAAATAGTGCAGCAACTTAGTATCATTGAAAAGGTAATATTTTGCATTTTTAGATGGTGTAAAAATGATTTTTGTGCTGCAATATCTTCAGAAGTTATTAAAGGAAAACGCCAAAACTTAGCTTAATTTTTAATTAATTAAAATTTTAAAAAAGGGGCTCCGAGGTGTACATTCCCACCCTCCAAAGTATTGTTTGTGCCAAATTTTGTAGTTCTAGGTCCACCTAGTACCTGTACCTAGGTCCTGTAGAGTACCAATGCACACACACATTCTCCTTTATTATTAGATTTTTTTTCTTCTTCTCTTTAATTGAGTAAACCTTTTCATTGTAAAAAAGTTGGTCACCTTACTAGTAAGAAATTGCATTAATCCAAAGACTGTAAATGTCCTACATTCACAAATTTAGCAATGTGCACGGCAAGACAAATTCACAGAATGAATAAAAATGAAAAAAAAAACTTTGGTAAAAAATATTTTTAATAAGTAATGAAATTTACCTTTAATCTCCAATTTGTACCAGCATCTGTCTTAATTTTAGATAACCAAGCTTCATCAAAAAATTCACTATCTCTAAAAATGAAAAATACAAGAGATACCCCACAATTAAACATCACAAGTGATAGTACAAAGGATTTTTGTAAATTCTTTGCTTTGTTATGGTACAAGAATAATTTTATCGCTATGCTTTGATTTTAAAAATGATTTTGTCATTGGAATTATGGAAGGTTCAGAGGTAAAGTGGACCAAATCCATGTTTTTCCCATTTTGCACTAACATGTTAGTGTAGAAATGTTATATTTTCAATAATATATAAGCAATAATAATTCAAATCCATACTTCAATTAGTATCCATCATGCAGAAAAAACAACTGGAAGTACACTATTTACTTATGCAGTTAATTAACTTTGAGAACTGTTTTCTCAGAAATGAACCTCATGGACTTGGTTCACTTTAAATCTCAACACTCCATATAAGAACAAGCACACACTTGCTTGCAAATTTTAATTAATTTGTAGATAACATAGATCTCCAGTTTTATGTCCAAGGGACTTGAATTTCAGCTGCTACAAATTCTTTAAATAAGCTTCTTATTTAATTTTCGTGTAAAATACAAGAAATCACTTGCAAAGAATAGAAAATGAAGACAACATTTTAAACTTGGATTGAAAAACAGATACTGATAAACCATAAAATTTAATCAGCATCTTTACTAGTTACTTTAACACAATAACTAATTATAAAGTCAAGTTGTCACAAAAGCATATAACGGTCATTTTCAGTTAAATTTTCATATTTATAAATAATAATGATATTCATGCTGGGTTTGTATTAGCCTAATGTTTATTCTGAATATCGGCAATAAAGCTTTAAAAAAATCTTATAACTAATAGCTGAAGTTATTAAAATAATACATTAAAAACACTTGCTCCTACTTTAAAGGTTTACAAATCGAATAGAACTTCAAACTTAATATGCATATCACTTCATCTACTTCAATAAAAAGATAACTGAATTCAAATATTGAAGTACTAATTGTTTTCAATACAATGATCATGTTATTAAACACTTAAGATGAGCATTTTAATTGCCCATTATATTATGTTGTAAAAAAGGAAAGCAAGCTAATTTTAATAAAAAATCAAGTAAATTATTTTAACATGTTTATATCCAAATGAACATGTTTATATCCAAATGAAATTTTTAAATCATAATTTATGAAGATCTGATTATATAAAATAACACAAACTTAACTGATAGTAAAAGTAATTCACTGTCTGCGATAAAATAAATAGTGCAGATCTCAAGAAGAAAAATAAGTGGACAAAAGTTAAAACAAACTTAATAAAGTAATAACAAGCTTTCAATGAAAAATGCAGTGTTTCTTTCAATTAAAAAACATTAATACTCCTTTCTTGTGCTTCCATGTTCTGGAAATTTGAAGGAAGATTTCTGTATTTCCCAGAAGCACCCTATCTATTTCACTTCACAGTTCATTTTAGGAGATTATATAAATCCTTTTATACCCACAGCACCTTCCTTTTCCACATCAGCATTATGTTGTTGATAAAGATGAAGCTGTGTCTGAAAAAATTCTAAACAATATTCTATTGTGAAAGAAAGATTCTACAACAAATATTTAAAACAGAATTCTCTGAGTGATATTTTGGTTATAGTGGTCTGTCTCTTCAATCTTTTCATGGCGAGCTTTTTTCTCAACAAAACAACAATTTTGGTAGCACAAACTATAAGTAGGGTACACTAGAATGCCCAAACAAAAATGATCTATTTATAGGAAAAGTATATCCCCTGGTTTTGGACTGGAACATATATGCCCCATCCATCGTGATCACTGGGGTTGGAATTTTCATGCCAGGTTGAAAAAATTGAGTCTGCACAAAACCACAATATAAGAACTGCAGATTAAAGTAACAATTGGTCAACTATCAGCTGATGAAGGCAAAGACATATCAATATCATCAAAGTATTAATGATGTTTGAATTTTGTGGAATGAGATCCACTTCAATGTTCTTTCTCACACTTGACACTAATAGAAGAGGGCAACAATTGTGGACCAAATCTTAATAATCGGGATTGTCTATGTCGTCACTGAAATTGATATCATCATTCTCTGATGATTCTAGTATTTTTTGGTTTACTTCATTTGTCAGCTCCCGGTGAGGAGACATTTTTGGATTGATGTAATTTCTGCCTAAATTGAAAATTACAAATACAAATTTCAAAAGCAGCCCAAAAATAGAATAACAAGCAAAACAAGCACCTATGATGGGGGGACAATGAATTCCAAGATAAGAGGGGCACATATATCCTGATAAGAAAATTTTTTCACTTACCAGTTTATTGTAAATAATAAGGTTCGTAAACAATTTATCTGATATTAGATTTATAAAACTAACAAAATTTTATTGAAACGACATATTGTCTGGAAACAAAGCATATAAATGCCCATTAGCTATCAAATAAGCTGATGCAACACTCTGAAAAAAACACAATGCAGTAACCTACAATAATGAAATTTATGCTCTGTAAATGAAAACTTTCTCATAAGTTAGCAGGACTGATGGGAAATACTTATACTAGCCCAAGGAGCATTTCCCAAAGTATTTTTAAAGTTCTTTTGAGACATATGTGTCTTGTTAGTTGTGAAAGGGTTAATATATATTAATGCTAGAAACACAGTCAATGTCTTTTTTACACCAAATAATGCATTGAATTGCTAAAAAAAAAGAAGGAAAACATAACTATCACTTTAAATTGCTCCATTCAAGATTTTCAAAACTTGCTATGACATACAAAATTAAGATTGATTCAATAACAAAATATAACTGATGGGCATCTGAATGAAGTTAATTATTATCCAAAGAGAAATAGGACAATATTTTTTCAAAATGGATGGTAATAATCACTCATGTAGAACAGTTAAAATATCAGAGAAGATGGAAAATTAAAATACTTTAAAGCCTGCAAATGGAGTTAATCTCCTAACTCCACAGACCATGATTGGGATGCTTTGGCCATCAATACTAACTTTATAAATCATAAAAACAACAAGCTGAACAAGCAAAGAAGAGAAACAATATCACTAACTCTGTTTCAACAGTTAAGTGAAGAATATCCTAAACAGTTTTTACATAAGTATTAACATCTACAAAGACCAAGACATTCTAAAATATAATAATAGTTATGATAATTTGATGAAGTTTGGTTAAACATTTTAAATCTTTTTCCACATTGTTTTCTAGATGAGAATTCTGCACTATTTTTCTCATCAGAGATAGTAGAAACAGCAAAACAAAGATAAGTGGATATTTAATTTTAGTAGATCAGTGTGAATAAAATAAACTCTGTCAAAAATACAAATAAAAATTAATAATAAATTTCAATTCATAATAAGTAATTATTAAAACTATGTCATTTATTTTATCAAAATATCAAGTAGCTTCTATGATAAAAGGAAAACTTTTTAAATGAAAATAATTTTGCAAGAATTCATGCATTGATTAATTAAAAAATATAGTTTAATTCATATTTGCTATGTCTACTTTTTTTATTTTAAAAAGATAAATTTTTCTTACATGTTATTCAAAACTTTAGATATGACTACACCATCAAAAAAGCTTTCAACAGGCCCATTTACACCTTCAATATTGAAAGTTTTGAGCTAAAAAAAGAAATAATAAAATTAGAAGTCTGCTCCAAAATATGATAAACAAATTTTCAAAAATTCAGAAATAGAACATAATTTTAACTTTCAACATCTAAAAGAAGAATAAGATGCATTTCCAAAAAGATAACCTGTTTATTCTTATATAAACCTTGGCACCACATAAGACCACTTTAAAAAACATCCGATGCATTATATAATAGAAGAAAACAATGCCCCTCCCCCCCCAAAAAATGTAGTACTATTTTCCATTACAGAAAAAGTATTAAACAGAAGGATAAAAATGCATTGAGACAATGATTCAAATACATACACAATTCTAAGCCATTTCATTCTGCAGTATCAATTTACAAGCTATCATATCAACCACTTGTGATCGTAAGGACTTTTTATAACAAAATTTCAGTTCAGTAAACACATCTATAGAATTTTATTTAAATGATTAAAAAAAAAAAAGCTTTATGTGAAAAGATTTCTTTCCTTTCTGTTAATGCAGATCTCATAAGCACACTTTTCTTAATTCTTAATGTACCATTAAATTAGATTTCTAGTAATGTGGCAATAACAGACAACAACTAAGGAAACTCCCAGATACAACATTAAATAAATGAAGACACAGACAATTACCGACTATCATAACTATCACATGTCCAGGGGTAGCGCCAGTGGGGGGACCAGGAGGACAGGGTCCCCTGTCAGGGAAAATTTTTGTACTCCGTTCACACAACAGGGTATCCAACAAGTTGATAAATCAATATTTGGCAAAAATTTTAGACCAATTTTATTACACCCTTCCCCCGTGCAGCAGATAGTGCACCCCCTGTCAGGCAGACTGTGCCTCCCATCAGGCAAACTCTCTAACGCCATTCCTGCACATATCACTACTATATCAACAACTGTAAATAAGAAATTTATCAAGATTAGATAATATAAAATTTACAAACTAAATTTAGAAATAAGTCACCAAAGTAGTATGTCCATAGTAAATGTTTCCTGATACAGTGAAACCTGAGTATAACAATACTGTCTATAATGGCAGACCTGCCAATAACAATATTTTCTTAGGGTTCGGTGGAATTCCAATTCACTCATTGCATTCTGAACCTCCCTACAATGATAATCACTTTTTAGATGCACTTGTCTATAACAATTTTACCTCTATAGGCCCACTTAACACGTCTGATTTGTGTCGGACAAACTATTAGCAGCAAAATGCAAGAGAAATCAATTAGCAGCTGGAAGTGCAGTGATGTGTGCAGTTGGACATTGTACATGTACCTATTGCAGAGCAAGTGTGTTGCTAATGTTCGACATATTTGCGATTTGAGGGGAAAGTGCTAAGCAAAACTGTTAAACAAGCCATTAGCAATACTCTTGCTCTGCAGGAAGTACATATGCAGTGTTTGTGATCACTGTATTTCCAGCCGCTTATCGCTTCTCCAGTATTTTGACGTTAGTGATTCGTTCAACACAGCTGCAAAGGGGCCTTAGAAAGCTGGTACAATACAAGACCGATTTTTTCCCCCTTTAAAAATGACACCACATGGTCCAGAATGCGAGATAGCAGCAGAATAAGGGGAAGGGGCTAGAAACCAGAACCTATTGTAACAGGAAACCAGGGGAAGGAGGGGATAGCAATTGTAATGTGCACAGATGTTTGTTGCCTCTATTTTCATGTGGATTATGATGAACAGATTATTTTCTGTAATTTTATTATGGAAAAAATTATGCTTAGGAGCTGTCCATAAATGATGTCACACTTTTTTTTCAATATTTTTGACCCCCTCCCCCCTTTGTCATAAAGTGTCACACTTTACCATACCCCCTCCCCCCTTGTCACATGTCATGCTATATTACATAAACATATACTTGTAGTTCAGAAACAAAATTAAATTCAGAAATAAAAATAAAATTTGATATAATCTATAACGTAGTGCTACGTTATAGATTATATCAAATTTTATTTTTAAATTAAATAATAATGATTATATGTGTACTTATTTGGTTTGAAATAAGATTAGGGTTTACAACAAAAAATATAATTATTATAGAATAGTAATAAAATATTAATATAAAAGAGCAATTGAAAACAGTAGTATTTTGGAATTTGATATATTTTGCGTTAAATCTTATCTTTACTTCATGAACACAAAATACTCTTAAACAGATTGAATTTAAAAAAAAAAAAAAAAAACGCCTCAATAAGATCAACCTGTTTGTGCCACTACCAGTTCTACCACTCACCCAGGTGGGGAGAAGTATCTTTTGTTGGACATTTCAAGGGTGTGACAGGAGAAGGTTTTCTTCTAATGGTGAAGAATTTTTGCTGCTACCATATTCTCAGAACCTACCCTGAATGAACTTTTCGAAAAGAAAGGAATATAAGAGAGAAAAAAATCACATGAAAGTTGTTTTAGCCCCGATTAAAAAAATACCCCCAAATTCTGGTAATTTCAAAATAACTTCAAAATTTAATCTGCTGATTTTAACCAAAATGTGTGATGTCACACTTCTTGTTACCCCCTCCCTCCCCCTTGTCACAAACTGTCACAATTTCACAAACCCCCTCCAAGTGTGACATCATTTTTGGACGGCCCCTTACATCTTCCTTTTATGCACGCTTTGTTATTAAATTTTTTTATTAAAATTCTCACTTTGAAGTTCTTAAAAAAATTAATAATTTAAAGTTTATAAAATACAATTTTATATCAGCGAGTAATTATAAGATGAATCAATAAGCACAATGAAATTAGTTATATTAGCAAATGCACACCTACATAAATATTGGAGGTGAAAATATTCAACCTGTCTATAACAATATTTTTTTAGGTCCCTACAATATCATTAGAAACAGGTTTTACTGTAAATGGTAATACTGCCACCAAATATTTTATGATACAGTACTTTCAGACCTCTTACAACTCCTTTTGGAATTAAGAAAAGCTA
The DNA here is from genome assembly GCA_013235015.1 of Araneus ventricosus. Lineage (NCBI taxonomy): Eukaryota > Metazoa > Arthropoda > Arachnida > Araneae > Araneidae > Araneus > Araneus ventricosus. The sequence continues at coordinate 188,406 of BGPR01001997.1, forward strand.
CATTTAATTTATTAAATTCAACAGAATTCTTGACTTTATTTAAAATATTTCTCTCACTAAACTATTTTGTTTATTTATTATATTCATTTTAAAATAATTTTGATTTAAATTTAAAATGTACTGGAACGCAAACTTAAAAGCTAAATAATGATTCAGACAACTGTCTTGTTTGTACAAAAAGATTTGACTGATGACATAGACCATTTACTCATACCATATTATCCTTCTATAATTCATTCAATTTGGTAATTATAAGTAACAACATATCACAGAATCTTGAATCATTTTTCAGGAAAATTTTTAAAAATCAAACTCAAATTTATTTCTTGGTTAAGGTACACGATATGGGGCCTTATACAACTCGATGGGACTTTGCAAGCTTTATTACTTAAATCTCTTTTCAAAAGCCTTATATACAATTGAGGTTGATAAAGATCCCTGCTTCAACAAGAAGAAATATTCAATATATATAACAAGGAGAGATATGTCAGTTGAAAGTTTTTAGACATCTTTTACAGGAGTGTTGCAGCTGTTTAAATCCAATAAGCTTTTATTTGAAGTCTTAATATATTCTTTAAAATTATGAGAGATAAATTTAAGATCTTCAGAAGGTATTTTATATAAGTCCAAGCCATGGTCATTGTTCAGATCTTATGTGCAAAGCGCAGTGGAACATGGAGAAGTGTCAAATGAAAAGAAGATAGCATGGAATGCCCAATTACAGCTTTTATGCTTTTGAAATGGGTGAATCCCTGAATTTTTGCTAATTCAGCAGCTTTATAAGACTTGTGATGCTAACTGGTAGGGCAGTTTTTATCTCCAGATAGTAAAATTTAGAGACAGAATTTGAGAGGCATGAGAAACATAGGTTTGCATGACTCATAAGCTAAAGTAGTTGCAGTACAAGTGGGTTTATCTTTAAATATTAAGCTGCATCAGAAAGAATTTTTTAAAAAGGTATGGATAAATTTAATTTATCACATACATGCATGATTCAGTTTATATCTTCCCCATGGTATTTTATTTTTCCTTACAATCCTAATAAATTTGTAAAATTTTTCTTTGAAGCTTTTTTAACCCTCTAACTGCAGAATTTTTTATATTGCTATTTAGGTGCAAAGTTTGCAGATAGGTCCAAATATTTTAGAAACAAAGCTAAATGTTATTTATATGCTCTTCTGTAATAGTATAACACAACTCAACGTTATAAAGGTAAACACAACATCTCGCAACATAAAATAGACTAACTTTCATGTGTGAATCCCTGGATAAGTAGCTGGAGGATTAAATTATCATTTTTAGATTTATTAAATTGCAAAATATAATCTCAGAATTTGATCTGTAGAGATTTAATAAAGGATTATTTTTCCTCCTTATAGAAAAAAATATTTTAAATGGCTACTTTTTTCAACACAGAAAGTGAGTCAATATGTACTTAAATAAAACTACATCCATTTGACACTGACAAAATTATCAATCTTAAGATTTTTATTTCAATAATCTCTTGCCAGATAAATTTAAAAAAGTGAATTTTAATATCAGTTTCAAAATTTATGTATTTTATAATTTTTGGTGATTTATTACATTACTAACAAATAATAAAAGAAACAAATGTCTAATTGGTACACCTTATAATCTAAATGATATATAAAGTATATGTTTTAGACTTGAATATTAAATATATACTGAAGCTTGAGCTTTGACAAGCTTTATTTCAATTCTATTGAGAATATATCAAAGTATGTTTTTATAGCAGTATAAATAATTTTAAAATATTAATTTCCTTGCAAAAATAAGGTACCTAAACAAACACATCATGTTATAAGTAATATTTAGTTCAGAAAAAAAAGTATTGACTGAATAAAAATTCAAAAAATAATTAAACACATAATAATACATAGAAGAACATCAGATAATCAAAGAATAGATTAAATTGTAAACAGCATGTATTAATATGAATTAAACAAATGCAAAATCTATCATACAGTAAATAAAGGCATTTCAAATGAATTTACTTTGAAGTGAATAAATAATAATATATAGCCTATAAGAATATTTCACAGATTACAGAACTTTTATACATAAAGCCAAACTTGATGAAAGTGAAATTTATATTATTTATTATACATATATATTAAATTCGAATATTATATATTACCATACATTACTTACAATGTATTTCTTTAAGATTTACCTAAATAACAAGGAAAATTTTAAGGAAATAATTTTAATGCAAGCAGCACTTACACGTTTACAAAAAACAAAGCAATCCTTTAGCATAAAAACTAAAACACTTTATGATTATGTAAATGAAATACGAATAATGTTTAGATTTAATTTGGAACTTTAATAAAATAATAAAACTTTTGAATGAGCATTCAAGCTGTCAATGACATTATTCTTGCCGACTACCGGTTTCATCCCGGAAAGAGACGATTACGAAGTAAACAGACCCAACTACACTAGTTTTTAAAACATATTTCATAGTTATTAACCTTTCAAATGCTAGATAATTAATTTCAAAATATATTCTGCAAAATAATGTAGATGACCCTTTAACATACTTCGACTTATCGCTTATATAAATAATAAGTTCATCAAAATTCTGACCGCATCATACACATCCAATAAGGTAAAAATTCTGCATAAATAATTAAATCTAATAATATTACAATATTATCTTTATTTTCAAAAAAGTAGTGTGTGTTGTCAACCTCCTTATATTTCCTCCCACAAGACATAGTAGTTTAATGAAATAAAGCTTACCCAATGAATAAGGCTGCCTGATAATCCTTCCATTGAAATTCTTAATTTAAAAAAAAAAAAACCTTTAAAAACAATTACAATTAAAAGATACTGTTTACCATGATAAATTAAAAAGAGCAGACAATTTTTTCCTGTGTTAAATGTTTACAAATCGTTTTTCTATCAGTTGGGTACGATTGGTGTGGAAATATCGAATCTGTTGAAATTCATATCGATAGATTGAGTGGACGGACAAGTTGCTGCGTGACATGCAGATGTACTTTTATGTACTCGGATTTATTTTTGTTCTAGGTTTCGGTCGTTAGCTCAGAAGCACCAAATCTGAATTCTCTATTTTTATTTCGATCTTTTTATATCGAGATCTGCATTATCAAGTTGAAAAGTGAGCTGTCCGAGATTTTTGGTTGCAGAATCCAAAAAGAATATTAGGGGTCTATTCTGGTACCCCCGGTTGGGGTGGGAGACGTCACTTTTTCCGCAAGTTAACAACGGGAAAAGTGACGTCTCCCAACCCAACCGGGGGTACCAGAATAGACCCGTTAATCTTAAGATTGAATCTCATAATAACTAACGATGAATTTGTGTCTCTGTAACTACTATAAAAGCGGAAAGTCCGCTAAAGAACTTGTTTTGCGTGTTTCTCAAATGTGTTTCAAATATGTATTCGAATGCCTGATTACCACGTTCAAACCCTTTCATTTTGCCAAAAGAAATGAAAGAAAAAATAACTATATTTATGGCTACAACGGAAGATCCATTTTGTACAGCACAACTGCTTAATTTGGACAAAATATCAAACTTCTCTGTAAACACAGATATTATTTTAGAAAATATTAGTTCCCGATTCTTGGTTTATGTTGCACCAGTTTGCTCTATTAGGCCGCAGGACATGCCTCGCTATCGTTCAAGTAATATTATTAGGTTGCGGGGAAACTTTTGAAATTAACCAAAGAAAAGAATATGAAATCCAAAAAATTATAATGCAATGTTCTACATTGGATCGACGAAAATGAATTAATACAAAAAAATTAAAGTTATAAAATTTCCATTGTTCTGACCAATCAGAATGTCTTATACAGAATCACTATCGCGGAGAAAACCACAATTCAGCCAATGAGGAGCAAGGATGCAATCTACTGTTGCGCGGTGGTTTTTTTTTTTTTTTTTTTTTTTTTTTCCAGAAGCTTCGACTTCAGCGATTCTAAAAAGTTCAATCTAGAAAATAAAATGGTATATTGCTAGGATGGAATGTAAAATCCACGCAGTGGAAGAAGGTGTAGATGATTTTCAGTGTTGCTAAGATTTAACTCTTGAAAAAATTAAATTTTGTGCAGGTCAGTGGATTTTGACCGATGAAAAAGAAACAAAAGCAGAGCCACAATTAAAAGCTTTTTTCATTGAAAATAATTCCTAACAAAGTCTATAATCAGTGGTGTAAAATACCTGGGTATTTATTTTTCAATTCACTTTATTCATATAAAATAGATATAATGGTTTGAAAATAGATACCCAGACAAATAATATAATTTAATTTTAAATAATCAAAGAATTCAATCAATAAAAATTAAACTAATTAAGTTTTATAAAAACTAAAATATTTAATCAGAAAAATCAAATGCATTACTACATCATGCTTCTAACATAAAATACATGATTTAAATGAAAATACCCTTTTTAATTACAATGAATAATTTTGTATTTTCTGCTTATTGAAAAAAGGAGTTATTTTAGCTTTAAAAAAACACTTTCTTAAACTAATTTTTTAAAAAGGGAATTGTATTTGGTTTTAAAATTATAAAGAGCTGATAATGGAAACTAAACTGAAGGATACAATTGTTAATAATTCTTTTTGGATTAATCAGTCAAAGAACCAGACAATTTCTGATGAAAAGATACCAAATGTTTCAGTTCTAATAGTTTTAAAAATTATAGTGAATATGTTGAATAATAGTTATTCCTGAAACTTTTATATTATTTGTAGATGTGCCAGGCATTTTACTGCTAGGCGGGGTTCATCTGAATCATCACCTTCAGTTCTTAAATGTTCTTGAAACTGAAAGTTTGATGTAGTTTTCATAGTTTGAATTTGTTTAAAACTATATTAATTTCCTATTGCATCCCTTTTTTAACCCAACAGGATATTTGAAACATTTTTTACGTGTTTTTCCAATTTGGTTACATTGTCATTTGTACTCAACATACAGTACACTTTTATCTTTTTTAACATTAAAAAGTTCCAAGCAAGTGCTTTTTTTCTTTCCAACTTAAAATTTTCAATATTATTAATACATGTGAAGAGAGTAAATCACTCCTCATTAAATCAAAACAAGACTGGCTGACTTGTAGCATGGGATTCTGAGAAATTAAGAATCAGAAATTTCACGAGCCCTCTCTGTATAACATAAACAGTTTTCAAAATTATTATTTCATTTTAAGTGTCATTCCTTCAAATCAAAAACGATAAATTATCCTCCGATCCTGTTTAAGTTCTGGAATATTTTATTCTGAATCCTGATAGCAATTTTTTTTTCCCCGCTTTTTCCGTTGCCTTCAACATTTGCCATTGTTTTCATCTGTTATTTGCCTTAATTTTAAAACTTAAACCGTTTGAAAAAGATAATTTGTACTGCTTACAACCATATAATTACATCATTCGTTTTGATTATTTATTAAATTAAAAAAAATGTCGATCTTAGCCGGAAAATAGATGCCCTCTCCATGTTCTCATTTTTTTGGGGAAATCCTGATTTTACAGGAGCAGAACTGCGAGGAGCTAAAGCAAAAAGGTATTTACATGTATTTTTTTTACTTAAATTTAAATAATATTTTTAGTATCGTTTTCATATAAGCATTTCTCTAGATTTACTTCACTTTCAGTAACAATTTTAGTATTTGCCATAATTTTTCATAATTTAATTATAGTTAAAATATTTTCTAAAAGTCTTGCTGCATCAAATTATATATTGATTCATCTTTTATTTAAGAAGGTAAAAATAACTAGTCTATAACCACCTTATTTTTTTCTTTTATATGATTATCAGGATTTTCTATAAATCATGCTCGTGTAATAAGAAGAATGCTATTTTATTATTTTTAAGAACACAAAGTTATTTTTATCCTTGAATGCCATTTTTTAAATTTGATAATAATTTAAGTGATTATCGGAAAATAAAATCACTGACATTTAACATAAAAAACTTTTATGAATTTTAAATCTTAATTTACTGAATGTACTTTCATTTGTAGTAAAAATTTATCACTTGCAGTAAAAATTCTGCCTTCTCCTTTTAAGTATAAAAGAAAGGAAACTTATCACATACATTTAAAATTCTTCTATAATTGTAAATTTCGTTTGTTTTCATTTAATATGACATAGGTGAATAAAAAATGTAAAAGTAGTATTAAAATTAGAACTTAGTAAAAAAAATATTTATGAATGTTATTTTATTTCTATATTCAGATCAGGAAATGAAAGTTATGGCGATAGTGCTATAGGATATGTTCAAGTAAAACGTGAAAATAATTTACGTACAGTGAAAGCCATTGTAACACCTGAACACAAAATATCCAACAAGGGATATGGAATAACAGTTATTTGTAACGAAGAAGATGAAGTTGTTCTTTCTGCTCTGTGTGATAGCTGTGCAGCTTCTTTGGGTGAGTATATTGGCATTCTTCTTTCCTGATTTAAATTATTTGTATTTTCTATTAAAGCATCAAAATATTTAGCTACTGCATTTTTTATTGCTTTAAAATATGATTGTTTTGAATTAAACCTACAACAGGATTAGAAATATAAAACTAGTTGTTCATAAATTAAAATATAAATTAATATTTAATCTGTTACTTCATATTATACTTAATAATAAATTACTTTATAACATAATAAAACTGATATGACACTCCTATATTATTACAGGAGGCTGCAAGCATGCCATTGCCTTTCTCGCATGGCTCCATCGACGAAGTGAGAGCTATCAGTTACAGAAGTCACTTGCTACTGGAAAAATCTAAATTGTCGGCAGTTGGCAAAAGGGAAAGATCTCGGAAAAAGACAAGTCAATCAATTAAGCCTCAAAAACGGTTCATTTCTATCTGGTGTTTTAAAAGTGAGCAAAGAAATGAGGATTAATGATACTATATTAACAAAATACTGCCGAGAAATTAACCCCGAAGAAAAACTGTCGATGATTCATCAGTTACTTTTGGATTTCTTCCAGTTGCATAAGCAAGATTCAAAGACTGCTTCTGACTTCTTGCAGTACTATTAGTCACAGATGTCAGAAGCTGCATGTGATGAGGCTCTCAGAAAAACAAAATCGCAGCATAAAAGCAAGTTATAGCATGAGCTGCGTTATGGACGCATCAAAAGCATACGAGAATGCTCAATGCCAAACGATGCATGTTTCTTTAGTAGAGTGCATTTTGGGAGTCTCAAGTTTAAATGACACTAATGCCATGAAATGTGGTAAAAAATTAGAGCATGAGGTGAGACAACTGGTGGAGAAAAAGGTAGGAGTTGTTATTGAACAATGTGGTTTTCATACCTCCTCAGACAGAGCAATAATGGGAGCTTCACCAGATGATCTCTCGGATCAATACGTTTTTGAAATAAAGTGCCCAAAATTCGAGAAGGCGATGAAAAACTATATCCAATCTGATGGAAATATTGCAACAAAACACTACGCCCAAATACAAATGCAAATGTATTTTGCTAAAAAGCAAAAAGGATTATTTTGTGTTGCAAACCATGACTTTGAATCTTCAAAGGAAATTTCAATGCATTTAGTAAATTTTGATGCTATTTTCTGTGAAGAATTAATGGAAAAATGTACAAAGTCCTGGGAAACTGCCATTTTTCCAGTATTGAAACATTATAAGTAATAAATATTTTTTTATTTTATTTTCCTTCAATAAAAAATATCCTAAAAATTTTATTGTTGTATTAATAAGATAAAAAAATACATATAATAATACACATATTAACATTCAGCAAAACTTTTGATTTCTGAGCAGAATTTTAATAGTATTGACTTTTCAAAATTTGAAGACTGTTGAAATCTTTTTATAATTGGGATTCAAAGCAAGCAAAAAATTAGCATTACTAAAATAGTTATATTTTTTTATTTTATAAAAGTAATAGCATATCCTAAGTTAGACAGCACTGTTATTGTAAGTAACATTATTTTTGTAGTTGTTTACTTATCAATGGATAAATGTGACATTCAAACAGTTTTATTCTTTATTTAGTCAGGAAATAAAAAAGTACAATGGATAGAGCATAGTTTAATTTTCCATGATACCAAGCTTATACATTATTGGAATTGTTTAGTGACAGATTTTGATGTAAATGGCTGACAAAATAATATATACACCATTATTTTTGTTTCAATTTAATTTTGTATGTTTACGAGTTCTACTCAATTTCACAAATTCAATTCCCCGATTTACCCAGGCCATCTTTAGAAATACAAATTACAATTTGTTATGATTAGATAAATGAAACAAAAAAGAATACATATCAAAAGCAATAAAATGTAAAATTTGAGAACGAAAATATTTATAGAAATGATTCCAAATTAAACAAAAAAGTCTGCCATCATCATGATCTAATAAATTAACTTCAGATTATTTTAATTTTTTGAAACAAACACTGTTAACATTTTTTCAATAAAATAATCTTTTTATAAATGGGAATCAGAGTGAGAAAAAAATGTGCATCACCAAAATAGATACATATTTAATTTTATGAGAGGAACAGAATAAACCAAGTTAAAAAGCACTGTTATTGTGAGTAACTCATTATTTTATTAAATGTTCTTGCATGTTAATTATTCCACATGCAACAATAACAATAAAATCTAAAAGAGGAATATGTTGCCTATCTACACAAGCATGTGGACTAAGCATTTTTAAACTCTCGTATTCTTCGAATGAGACGTTCCACGTGAATGCGAAGAACAGCAATACGCTTTGATTGCTTAACTTACTGTTTTGTACTTTTTATTGCTGCGGAGACTGAGGGTGGCCGAACAAGATTGCAGTTTTTCTGCTGTAAGAGGTACGAAATACTTTTAAAACGTCTGTCAGCCATTACATAGGTACCCGGAACTAGATCGTTCAGGAACCCACTGTTTTCAACAATGAGCACATCAGATGCTCGACCCCCCCCAAAAAAAAAAACCTTCCGAAATGAAAGTGACAAGCCCATCAGGTGTACATGAAACCAGATACTTTAATGTATTGCAGTTATAATAGGCTGACCATGTAAGTGCTTGTGACACTGGATCACTTGGCTTTTCAATTTCTATCTCGAAGCAATCCTTAATAGATATTAAATGGTCATACCTAGCACGAAAACAGATTAGTAGAGGGGCCTGTACAGTTTTCTTATCAGGCAACCAAATCAACTCTTGCATTGATGATGCACTAACAGTAGTGGCGTTAGAGTTTGCCCGACGGGGGCACGACCTGCTGTACGAGGGGACGGTCCGATGTCCATTCAATCGGTTCAGTTGCTGTAATGGCATCAGGCATGGGGCGACGTTCTGTACGAGGGAACGAATGTAATGAAATTGGTCTCACATTTTCGCCAGATCTTTATTTATCAACTAGTTGAATACCCCGCACAAAAATTTTCCCCGACAGGGAGGTCCTGGCCCCCCGGTCCCCCACTGGCGCCACCCCTGTGCAATAAGAGGCAGTGATTTAGAAAATATCCTGCTTGCAGTGCTTGTTGTCAATCCTAAATCCATGGCCAAAATTGCAGATTCAGTCTAATCTTCTTAAGAACAAGGTAAATATGTTTAACAGGTAATCTAGTTTCATCAGACAATAACTTAATAAAAAAAAAGCTTTTCTTAGTCACACCAAGATAAAGTTTTGACTCCTTCTCAATTGACAAAACTGTACCTTAGCCATATGCTTTTTATACTTCAACTGCTCAACAGCTTCATTTTCACTAGAGTTGTCGGTGCTCTCTGCCTCGTCTATGGCATTGAAATCACTCGAACTTGTATCATTTTCAATATCAACTGTGTCAACATTTTGTTGAAGTTTCTCAGGTGAAGTAGCAGTTCCAACACTCACATCCATGTTAGACGTTGAACAGCCAACAGCGGTCATTTGAACAAAAGTGTTTGTTCCTCTGCTTCTATAAGGTTTCTGCAAATTCACCTGAATGCAGTTATGAATCTGAGGATCACCATCTTCTTGCGAGATAACACAAATTTCAGAAGAGGTGGGAGAAAACTCTGATGTAGCATTAGAAGTGCTGGGTATTGTGCACTGTTATATGATGACATTGCTTCCTGTACTAAGTGCATATTTTTTCTTTTCTTAGCTGCAGATCTCTCAACCAAAACAGGACGTTTTATTCGGCAGTCAAAAATGTGAGGGACAACATTGGGTTTCAACAGGAACTGCTTTACATTATTTGTTAGTTTCCACTGCCAATAATTTTCCATGTCTTGGATAACTGTAATCATAAGAAATAAAAATCAATGAATGCTTTTGACACTTCACGATAGTCATAAATACACTTGAAAACATTTAACTCAAAATTTAAATGACCGAAATATATTGTCATGTTAAAAGAATTGCATCTTAAGCGATGCAAGCAAAAAAAACTCAAGGATATTTTCAATGTTATCAAATCTTATTAATTGTATTTCCTGCTAAAATTTACACTTATAAATGCTTGCATTAAAAGTCTGTGTATATACCCAAAAATTCTCCGTGATGATGTGACTGCAGAAAGCAAGTATACTTCGAGAATCGAAATCTTTTTGTGTTAGGCAATTTTCATTTCGTGCTAAATGAAAAAAATATGAAATTATATAACATCTTGTTGGGTTCTTGGGGTTGAATGTTGATCAAACATTAGACCGCAGAAATATTTCATGTTAACTGTTTTTTCCTGTTAAGCACTCTCATGTTAAAAGTTTTCCACTGTAGAAACATAGCAAATCTATGATTTAGAAGATCAAGTATCAGTTTAAAACAAATTATATGCATAAAGATAAGTTTCATTAGAAAATTCAAAATACTCTGAGAAAGGGCAAAATTGAAACTGAATTGAAATTGAAGGCTGAAATTTAGTTAACAGCTAGAGTGAGTAGCTGCATTTTCAACAATTGTCACTTTTTTTAAACAAGTGGTCATTTTTCAAAAAGTTTTGTGTTCTAAATGATGAACTTTTTGAAATTTCATGTTATCATTCAGATAAACTTAAATAGGCTACAAACTATCTTTATACAGTAAGAGCTTACTCATTCCCATTGTTTGGTTAGAAGTATCTTGCAGATCTGAGACTTTTCCAGGTTGCAGATCATATCGATTTAATTCTTATTTACATCTTTGTATTCATACATAAAACAAATTTAGATTATTAATGCTCAAAAGTAATTATTTTCCTACCATTTTAATGTTAAGATATTATTTTACTTCGATAACCAATTTACATTTCACTATCTTTATCTCATCACTTTCTTTATCAGCATGCGTCACTAGTAAAAAATCCAGAGATCATAACAAGACAAAGATCAATTAAAAATATATTCACTTGCCAAAAAATTATCTTCACAGCACCAAAGTGTAGAGACAGACGATAATTCCATATTTAATTTATCGTCTCTTTTCGTAGCATTTGTCCAGGCTTGGATGTTCTCCAGCTCAATGGATCTCTAGGAACATTTAAAAAAATCTTTTCGTGCGTTTTTGCTGTAGAACTCGTACAGCACGGAACGATGTAATACACATGGTCCTTTTTTACTCATTATATAAAATGTAAAGGAAATAAAACCCTAAAACAATGACGTAAACAACGAAATCCGGGTACACACAATAATGTCAAAGCAGAGCAAGATGTTGTTTATATAACATGTGATGTCACAGGCGCTCAGGCCACGTGATTCGCCGTTTTCGCCCCGAAATGAAAACTGAGATTTTAAAGTTAATTTAATAAATTTACAGATTTCCAAATATATGTAAAAATGGTATGGAAATGTTTATTTTTTTCGTGATCTATCTATTACAAGTGAAATTGAAAAACGTGCAATTTGATTTAGAGACGGTTAAAAATTTACTATATTCTTTTTTTCTTAATTTCGAACCAAAAAAGATTTTTATTTAATTATGATTTTAAAAGTAAAGATATCATTAGAGCTTGTAACTAGACAGCCAACGATTTTGTAATGTTATATAAGCATGTATATATATATTTAAAATAATGTGGTAAAACCTTCAGAGAGTTCGCCAGCCCCAAACCACTAGACGGATTTCGATAATTTTTAGTTCATATTCCCAGATAGCAATTTTAGTTTGCAGCAATCTTGTTCTGCAAGCTTGCAACAAGATTGACACGGCAAGAGTGCAACAAGTTAACGCAAACGAGTTAGTCACCACGCGTCAACCTTGTCACAAGCTTGCCGCGTCAAACTCATTGCAAACTATAGCAAAAACTGAGAACAAAGACAATCTCGGATTCGAACCCCGACATCCCGCTTTCTAAACCTGTCGTCTTAACCACTCTGCCAGCTAGACTCAGATAGAAGACGATAGATTGCTCTACTAGATCGCGCATCTGCGATTTATTTTAAACTCTTTTCTTGATTTCATTAATTTTTTAAAATTTTGAGTTGAGAATATGATTTGAAGTCAAAGAGAGATCGATTTTCTCTAATAACTACGTTTTGCTAGTAGAAAAAATTATCAAATTAGGGTTCAAAAATAATTACTTTTAAAATGGGACAAAATGTAAAATTATTATTTTTCAACAAACATTGACTGTTTTTAGGTTTAATTTTGTATATGAACGTTAAAATTGGAACATTAAGAAAAAGGCGATACAGTTTTCTTTAAAGTGCGAGTTCCATATTTAGTAAAAAGTTGGAGAATTTTTCAAAATTTCTTTTGTAAAAAAGTTACTTTTTTTATAAATTATCATTGATTTATTGAATTAATAGAAAGAATGACGGTCTAGGAGATGCTATTAAAAATCGGATGTTTTTAAAACAGAGACAAAGATTATCTGTAAGTGTGCTGTATCATCTTTGCAGCAAACTTGTTTTGCAATCGTGGTGTGAAGCTTGTCATAACAACTTTACAGCAAACTTGTTTTGCAAGTGGGTTGGTAGATTATGCTTTGTTACTTCGCAGGAAGTTTGCTGCATAGTTGCCACTGTCATGCCCACGGAGCTTTTTGTATTAATTCATATAATCTAGGTCTCAAGAATTTGTGCGCACTATTTTAACTGTAACCTGCTATAACTGTTGAACGAGAGTTTTTGTTTCTTTTTTCACTTCCTGTTTCTACGAATAAATGTCTTGCATGGAAGAATGACTGGTTATTTTCGTATTAAGAATCCAGAATTGTTTTAAAGCCACGGTTTTTTTAAAAGCTATTTTTTTAAGCAATTGCAGTTATTGATACGCTGCTAGCGTAATGAGTTATTTCTTAGCATAACGGATAACAGAACATTTTTGGTACCATCGGCGGGACTGTAATTGCGATAGTTATTGCGATGGCCATTCTACAAGCTCTTAAAAAATCGCGGAAAACTGACAGAGCCTCTTTTACGAAAGCGTATGATAATAGAAGAACTGATAATCTCGGAAGGTGTTGATATTTCCGAACTGGAAGCCGAATTGAATGTTTTGAAAGTGAAAGTTGAGCGTTTGGAAATAACGCATGCAAGTATCCTTGAACTTCTTCCTGAGCAGGATTTTGAAGCAGAATTTGAAGTTGTTGAAGATTTTCGTGATAAAGCTATACGGATTGAAACAAAAGTAAGAAGGATTATCACTTGTCAACAAAATGTGAGTACTATTTTGAATTCAACTCATAGTGACTTTGCTGTAATTAATTCTACTGAAAATGTTGTGATTGAAAAAAGAAGGTTTAAATTGCCTAAATTAGAATTACAAAAGTTCGACGGTGATGTTAAAGAGTGGCTTTATTTTTGGAGCCAATTTGAAAAAATTCATGATGATTCTAGTATTGAAGATTCAGATAAATTCCAATATTTGTTACAATCTACTGTTGAAGGTTCTCGAGCTAGAGAAATGATTGAAAGCTTTCCGCCAACTGGCGATAATTATTCTAAAACAATTGATTGTTTAAAAACCCGATTTGGTCGTAATGATTTACAAGTTTATGTCAGAGAATTATAAAAATTAGTTCTAAAGAATGCCAATTCAAATTTTTGTTCGAATAATTTGTGTGCATTATATGACAATTTAGAACAGCAGATTCGTGCACTTGAAACACTTGGTGTTACTACTGATAAAAGTGCAGTTACTTTATCCATTGGTTGAATCTTGTAAACCCGAGGATTTTCTTAGAGCTTGGCAGCGAAGCTCAAATTTTGATCTCGGCAGCGATTAAAAAAAGAGGCTTGATGGTTTATTAAAATTTTTGAAAACAGAAGTGGAATCTGAAGAGAGAATTAACTTAGCTATGACTGGCTTCGGTTAGAAGGATGACGCATCATATAAAAATGGAAGTAAATTAAATAAAGATAAAATGTGTACTGCAGCTAGTTTGTTGAGCACTTCTGTTACTGCAGAGAAGTTGTGCGTTTTCTGCAGTGGAAAACATGAGTCGACAAATTGCTTTAAAGCACAAAAAATGCCTTACAGTGAAAAATTAAAAATTTTAAAAGATAAAGGTTATTGTTTCAAATGCTTAAAAGCTGGACATAGGGTAACAAAATGCCGATGTTTCGTAAAATGCATGATCTGTGATAAGATGCATTATGCAATAATGTGCACCGAGTCAAAGAAACATGTAACTAAGCCTACATCAAATAATTCAGAAAAAGAAATTAAAGAGCAGAATAAATCAGTGAATTTAGCAAGTATTTCAAAATCTCCACAAGTTTTGTTGCAGACATTGAAGGTTAAAATAAAAGGTAAGAACTGTAGTTTAACTGTTAGAGCAATGTATGATTTGGGATCTCAGAAGTCGTATATTAGAAAAGAAATAGCATATGTTTTAGGTTTAGCACCTTTACGGCAGCAACTTTTGTCTCCTGCACTTTTTGAAGGGGAAAGGATCAACGAGGAGCTTCATAATGTATATAAAATTGAACTAGGAAGCTTAGATGGAAATTTTAATTGTAATTTTTATGTAGTTTATCAGGATATTATTTGCAATGACGTTCCATTTGTTTCGTACAGCCCAAGGATTGATGAATTAAAATGTATGAATATACAAATGTTTGATATAGAAGACAATTTAGGGCCAATTGATGTTCTTATTGGAGCAGATGTTGCGGGTAGGCTTTTTACTGGAAAGAGAAGAGTTCTATCTAGTGGATTAGTAGCCTTGGAATCCTATCTAGGATGGACTATTATGGGGAAAACTAACTTACTCTCTGAAAGAGAAGATACTGCTATGATGGTCATTTCGATGTTTGTAAGAGAAGCAACTATTTCCGATCTTTTTAGTCTAGAGGTTTTAGTTATAAGTGACCCTGTTGAGATGAAATCCAAAAAGGAAAATGAATACCTGACCAAACTGTATTTTGAAGAAACTGTCAGAATTAATGAAGATGGAAGATATGAAGTTTCTCTCCCGTGGAAAGGAGATCATCTTCCTCTACCCAGTAATAAAGAGATTGCTATGAAACGATTGGAAACATCGACTAGAAAATTACATCACGAAAACTTGTTTACAGCTTATGATGACGTGTTTAAAGAATGGGCATCATTAGGTATAATTGAAAATGACCCAGTTGACTCATCATCTCGCCACCATGAACACTATTTGCCCCACAGACCTGTTGTAAAACAACA
>BGPR01001998.1:24781-65023 GCA_013235015.1 Araneus ventricosus
ATATTATATTATATTATATTATATTATATTATATTATATTATATTATCAATTCCATTGAAAAATAAAGTGATTAAATTGGTTTTAGTTTCCAGGAACTTACTTTCACTAACCGTTTTTCTATTATCTGCCATTTTAATGGACGTCATTAATATTAAAAATCCTAACTTAAACGTTTTAGCTTTTAGAATTTTATCAACTGTGTTCATTTAATCATAGATTTGATTTAGTAATCCGGAAATACGTATCCGGCATTCTATTATTCCGGGTATTGGCCTGAATAAGGCTTCTTGACGGTGCTTTGATGTTGTAGAAAAAAACATAGCCAGTCTTATACAAAGACAGAACACCTATTTATAAATAATTTGCAAAAGATTTATCAAATTGCGTCTCAAAGTATCGACAGCAGTGGCGAATCTAGGGGGGGGGGGCCCCGGGGGCTGCAGCCCCTCCCAGAGCTAAACCAGAATTCTTGATTTTATTTAAAATCACTACAACTGTTTGTTCCTAATTTCACTTTCTTTAAAAAAATAATAAAAACATGACAACATTGCTTTCTGGCTTGACAGGCTCGAAAATTTTCCTACTTTTCTAGTCATTCCATTAGTACTTTTAGAGTCGGAAACATTTTTTTGGCTACTTATTTCATAGTATTTTTTATTAAATTATCGAAAGTATTGTAGTGTTCTTTATGATTCTTATTGTCAGGTGTGTAAAGTCTGTAAAGTTAAAGTGTTTTGGTTTGCATAAGCCATGAGGTTTGACATTCGTCACGACGATAAAAAAATTTTTTATGACTTCAGCCCCTCCCAGACCCAAATCCTGGATTCGCCACTGATCGACAGGAATAACTTTCAAAAAGCAACTCGCCATCATCAGTTCTCAGTTAATAAAGTTTCCTTTCTTTTTTTAATCGGTGAAGGAGTTCTTCCTCTCATACTCCAAAAAAAGTTGCAGGCGTTAACAATATAAATAATTGTGTTTCAAAATATTTTCAAAAATAATTAAAATTAAACAGAATGTCGCATGGAAATGAAATGGTATAATTGGAAAGCTAATTTTTTGAGCTTTAAGACGATGCTAAAATGATTTTTGCACGATAATATGTTCCGAAGTTATTGTGGTAAAACGTTAAAACTTAGAGTAGTTTTTAATTAATTAAATTTTTAATTAAAATTTTCGAAAAATCCTTTCTTAGTGAGCACCTACTACCCGCTGCCTAATTTCAAGATTCTAGTCCCAGTGGTTCTGGAGATTCGGTGATGACTCACTGAGTGACTTTCTCTTTTATATATATAGATATCCACTCAAGTTCATATTAGCATATTATTGGTTGAAATTTTCACGCCTGTCAGGTAATTGTTGTATGTTTTTAGTTAATTTTTATTAATTAGTTTGAAAATTGTAATGCGTTGAAAAGATCTATTAGACGCAGATTGCATGCGTATCTATTAAATATTGAAACTAACGGGGGGTTAGTAAAAAATTCTACTCTGTCAAGGCAAAATTAAAATAAATTAAATTCTTTAACAATTTAATTCTTAAACCACCTAAAATTAATTAAATAGAACAAAAATGTAAATGGCACAAATAATGCACTAACGTACAGCATTTGTTTGCAAATATCGATCTGAACAGCAAGGGGTAGAATTTATAAAAATGAATTAGAAGTCGGTAACTGAATTTTCAGAAGATAAAGATTTTAAACTGCAGCATGAATATTTTTTTTCATTCCTCTCATTTGCAAAGGCTTCTTTGAAATGAAACAAAATGTTTATAATTTAAAATAGAGCCTTATTTTTAAATATCGCTGCTATATTCTCTCCTCTGTATATTTTTATACAGAAATTCTGAGAACGAGAAAATATATTCTATATATTTACATACAGAAATTCCGCGAATAAAGAAAATATACTCTCTATATTTATATACAGTTTCAGAAAAGAGAGATAAAAAAGAAATGTTGAAATACACTAGCAATTTTTTCAATTTCTTACATTTGCAAAGGCTTCTATGAAATGAAGAAAATTGTTTACAATTTGTAATAGAGCCTCATTCTTAAATATCATTGTTTTATTCGCTCCTCTGTATTTGTTTTATACAGGAACTCTCCGTTGAAAGGAAATATCCTCTGTATTTTCATATTCAGTTGTGGAAAAGAGAGATAAAAAGGAATGCTGAATTGCAGTATCATTTCTATCATTTGCAAAGTCTTCTCTGAAATGAAGAAAATTGTTTACAATTTGTGATAGAGCCTCATTTTTAAATATCGCTGCTTTGCCCTCTCCTCTATATGTTTATGTACAGAAATTCTTTGAATGGAGGAAATATACTCTGCATATTTATGTAGTTTCGGAAAAGAGAGATAAAAAAGAAATTTTTAACTGCAGCATCTATTTATTCCATTTCTATGATTTGGAAAGGCTTAGCTGAAATGAAGCAAATTGTTTACAATTTGTAATAGAGCCTCATTTTTAAATACCGCTGCTCTATTCTCTCCTCTGTATATTTATATACAATTGCCGGACAAGAAACCATAAGACGTACTTACCAGTTAAAAGATGCTTGAAGTCTAGTAGGTTGGAACGCTTAAACCCTGCATATATACCGAGTGGTATCACAAAACCTGTTTCATTGCCTCTGCTATCAACTCTTAGTTTCGAAGGCCATTGTCGTTTTTAATCAGGCTTAAGGGTTGCGATAAAGCACGCAACATCTTTTTCTTCTTAAAGCGTCGTTTGAGTCAGGGTCAAGTTAGACTTCGGGTCAAAACGGCTGTCCATTAATTACCTGAAGAGATAAAGAGATAGCTCTGTTGTTCGGTGGATGTGGCAGCATTTATCATGTTTGGCTCTTCATTGTTTTGACGTTTCGGTCGTCTCTTTTCCAGTTAGTGACGTCAGCTGAATTTCTTAACAGGGGAGGTTAAAAGTGAATTTGCACGTGATTAGAATTCTACTGCCAGAACTGGAGGAACTGTGCTAATCCTAAAATGGGCTTGTGTGATTCAAGAAGATGTTTTGTACGCAAAACTTTTTACTAAGTTTAAGGTCAGATTGTAACTCTATGCATTAAATGGGGTAATAGATTTTACTTTATGACAGCTTTATTTAATTTCACCTGTTTCATGAGGTTAAAGATTGAATTTTTTAATTAATTTTTCTCTCAAATTTTGATGCACTAGAGTAGAGGTTCCCAATCCGTGGTAGCGTACCCACGCGAAATCAAAGTTGGTAATGTCGTAAACATAAGGAAAAAAAAAAGAGTTACAGAATTTTATTTTCCCAAGTTAATACTTGCTATTTAATAGCTATACCACTTGAATAGGAGGCGATATTGCGAGGACTTCTTCAAGAACTGCTTATTAAAGAATTAGACTTATTGTCGTCGCTCCTTGAAACTGCTGTTTCCCGTCTCTAAGAAAAAAGATTATAAAATAACTATTGTTCAATCTGGAGAAAGATTTATCACATTTTTCCTGCACGGTCTATGCCAGGGCGGGGTAATCTTTGCAATACCTCTCGAATAGTTGATTATTACGGAGTGTAATCTTTATCTATCCTTATAAGTTAATGCGAAATTATTACAATGCTGATTTCATTTGTTTTGGCGTTGAACTAATACTATTTTAAAAGTGGAATAAAAATAAGAATGTTATTAATTCGAGTAGTTTGACTCTTAAACTAACCTCCATTGCCAACTTTAACTTCAAGTACCCCCAACTAGTCCTTCATGCACCCCCAGTGGTACGCGTACCACATGTTGGGAGCGTCTGAATTATAATAAAGCTGTTACTTTGAAGAAAAGTGAAAAATAATTTAGAAAAAGTAACTTTGGAGTTTGTTTAAAAACTGACGAATGGTTATAGTATACCATTTTTAGTGCTTGAACCCATCTGCTCTTCCACCTCATAAACATGGCAGAAATAGAAGCAGTAAGTGATATGCCAACAATGACTTTAAACCACAGGTTCCCTACCTGTGGTACGTGTACCTCCGAGGTGCGTGAAGGACTAGTTGGGGGTACGCGAAATCAAAGTTGGTAATGGCGGAAGCAAAAAAACACAAGGAATTGTAAAAATTACAGAATTCTGTTTCCTCAAGTGAATTCTTGCTATTTAATAATTATATCACCTAAATAGTTGATTATTACGGAGTGTGAGTCTTAACTATCCTTATAAGTTAATGCTAAATTATTACAATACAATTTCATTTGTTTTAGTGTTGAATTAATGCTATTGTAAAAATGCAATAAAATGTAAAATAAAAAATAAGTCCAGCAAATATTATTTATTCGAGTCATTTGACTCCGAAACTAACCTGAGTCCTTAACATTATTGATAAAAACTTCTCTGCATAGACGAATGGTTGTTAGGAGGGGGGGATATGACAGCAGGAAGTAAGTGGAAATATGAAGATTAATCAAGGGAAATAGAGGTAGGGAACCCCTGCACTAGAGTTCTGAAAGTTTGTACAGTTGCGGGTTTTCGATGACCATTCACTATTCTAATATTTTCACGACTTAATCAATAATCAGTCGATTAATTTTAGTTGAAATTTGAATCCATACGACGGGCGCTACCTGGTAACGAATTTATGAAAAAAATTATTTCAAGGTTCTATAATTAACGAATATAAATTAGTAAATAATTATAAATTAAAAATAATTTGATTGAAAATTAAAATAATTAAGATAACTAAAAAATAATTAAGATAACTAAATTCTGCCTTTTAAGACACTAATAAAACTATGTTTTTATTGAATTTATCGATGAAATCAACTTGGTGGTATGGAATGCCATTTGAAACTTTCTAAGACACGAGTGCTGCCTTTTTGCACCGTATTTTATTCGTAGATTCGGACAAATTTTTAATTATTTTTCTCCGATTGAATGTTCAATCTAGTCCCAAGTAGCAGCAAAAACTCTATAACGTTGTTGCGATATTTTGGTGTAGTTGAATAATATTAAAAAACTTAAAAAATAACGTAAACTTATTCTGAAATGTCTTTGTGCTTGTAGTGAACAGCTTTCAATCTACGAAAGAGGATTTTTGATGTAAAGACGCTTGCTATTTTCTGAGGGTTTTTCAAACTACCAATATTTACCAAATACTATTTTTCAGTATCGGCGATTGGAGGCAAAAATGGGGGAGGCAAAAAACTTATAGACACTTAAAAGTAACCCTGAACATGGCGATAGACAACAAAATTTAAAAATAAAGTTACAAAATTAGCTAGTTTTCCCGGACACTATTCATGCTTTATAATTCCTAATTTTAGGCAGCTAAAGTGAAGTAAAAATTTAAGTTTTCTCGGACACTATTCATGCTTTATAATTCCTAGTTTTAGGCAGATAAAGTGAAATAAAAATTTAAGTTTTCCCGGACACTATTCATGCTTCATAATTCCTACTTTTAGGCAACTAAAGTGAAATTAAAGGGGAGGGGCAACAACCCCCGAGACGCTACCACTGTTATTTTTGCCTTCTTTGGTGTGGTGTGAAAGTTTGATAAGGGGAGTGCCAGCTTCAGAAACGGAAATTAACACTCGCCCTTTTCAGGGTTATGCGGGAAAACCGAGAGGAGGGAGGAATGTCTGATGGTACTCCCAATGCCACCTGAGTGACGGACGGACATAAAAATCAAACCTACACCAGTTTCAACAGAAGGTAAATATTGTCTCTATATTTTTGTTTTAAGGTTGCTATACGGTATGAAAAGTTGGATGAATGTGTGAATGAATGAATAAAAGCTGGATGAATGCGTGCATGAGGCACGTAAAGTAAATAGTAATGATAAATCAATCCTTGTAATATCTTGATAAAATTTTTTTGTTAGGTTTCGGAGATCGTGGATCGTATTGCGTTCATATACGCAGGGGCGGGGCCAGTGGAGGGACCAGGGTTACTGTCGGGGATGCTTCCCCCCGTCGGGGCAGATTTTTGTACCCCTCTCACGTAACGGGCTATTCAACTAGTACAGAGGTTTCCAACCTGTGGTACGCGTACCCCTGGGGTACTTGAAGGACTAGTTAGGTGGTACACGAAATCAAAGTTGGTAATGGCGGAAACAAGAAAACACAAGGGATTAAAAAAGTTACAGAATTTTATTTCCGCAAGTAAATACTTTCTATTTAATAACTATAAAACTTAAATAGTTGATTATTACGAAATGTAATTTTTAGCTCTCCTTGTAAGTTTACGAGAAATTGTTACAATCCAGCTTTCATTTGTTTTGGCGTTGAACTAATATTATTGTAGAAATGGAATAAAAAAGTAATATAGAAAGTAAGTCCTGCAGATGTTATTAATTCGAGTCATTTGACTCTTAAACTTACCTATGTCCTTAACATTATTGATAAAAACTTCTTTGCATAGACGGATGATTGGGGGTGGATATGATAGTAGGGGGTACGCGAGAATAAAAAAGGGTAATCAAGGGGTAAGCGGGGGAAAAGAGGATGGGAACCACTGAAGTAGTAGATCATTAAAGATCTGGCGAAAATTTGAGAGGGTCATCATTACGCCTCTCCCTTTGTACCGCAGGTCGTATCCGCCTATCGGGGAGACCGTGCACCCCCGTCGGGCTAACTCTGACGCCACTCCTGCATATATGGGCAGACAGACTGACCGAAATACTTTCTCTGCGTACTTCGTATATGATAAAGGATTAAAAAAGATCAAATTTCTACGAAGCGTAAAAAATTCTTTTTTTCTTTTACTTCTTACTTATAATGTGAAATACTAAATAGACAATAGATTTTGGTGGTTGCGAAATTAAAATAGTAAAAATGTTATGTTAGAAAAATCTTTTTAAAAATGTCTCCTGCCGCTTTTAACGGCTTTTGGAACCGGTTGTGAGACAATTTTATGTAAATATAATAACACAGATTAAATATTAGGAGATGAGGTAAGCAATGAATCACATTAGGAAATCAGATATTCTGATACTTCACAGGGCTTGAGCCGGAATTAGCAAATATTGTCAGAATGATAAAGGCGTGAAACCTGAGTGTATTGAAAAGGAACAAACACTGGAAGGTCGATAAAGTAGATGTGCAATTTTAAATAGTTTCGCTTTGAAAGTACAGTAAAGTCCCGTTTATTCTTCTTCCAAGGGACTGACGTAAAACTATCTTGTAAATGAAAAGACGTATAATCGAAATTTTAGTAAACAATTTAGATTATTACAAATTACGACGTACTAATACAAATTCATTTGAAAACACTCATTACAAATCTTTCAACGTTGGACTACGTTCCTCCAATTGGGGTCTCAGGAAGGAATTTGATTCATAGGTCAAAACGCCACAAAAAATGTTGTATGGGAGATCCTCTATATCTCGGTAAATACATATGTTAAAACATAACTAATGTATTATTTTAGAGAAGGCTAACAACAGAAGTTAAAAAAATTGAAACTTAGAATTGTAGTTCAGCGACTACTGAGTCGCAAAGTTGGGAAAAAATACGCATGAATTGGTGACGCGATCCTTTATATCTCGGTAGCTGCATATGTTAAAAACATAACTAATGTTTTATTTTAGAGATAAGTGGTAACAACAGACGTTACAAAAAAATTGAAAATCGGAATTGTAGTTCAGCGACTACTGAGTCGCAAAGTTGGGAAAAAATACGCATGAATTGGTGACGCGATCCTCTATACTTCGGTTTCTGTTAAAAGCACAACTAATGTCTTATTTTAGAGATAAAGTGTAACAATAGAAGTTACAGAAACAAAAAATGAAAATCGGAAAAGAGTCACGCGAGTAAAGTAGTCCTACCCTTTTAACATCGGTGGCTGTTTGAAAAAGACAGCCATCCGTCCTTTTTTTTTAAGTTGAAGGTGTAAGTTTATTTCTGAATAATATGGGAAAATATATTCAAAATTAAACATTTATCACAAAAGACGGAGAAAAATCATGCTGATATTGTAAATCGTCGCAAAACAATCAACACCACCTATTTCAATTTTTTGAAATTTCAAAGAGGAAGGAAATACTCAATTTGAAATTTCCAAAAATTGAGATAGGTGGACTTGCTTGAGTACTAATTATAGATTTCGTATTTTATACGATTTATGTGTATGTAGGCATGCCTTTATTTGGAAATGGCAGGGGAAAATGATGCCGAAGGTAGGGAAAGTTTTCCCTAAACCCTTTCAGGGGCACAAGCAACTTTTTTACTTTCTCGTCTACGAAGTATAGAAAGAGAAAGCACTGTAATCGTCAAAAAATTCGAACTCGAGATTTTGACGAATCTCCACGTTTTAGACCTCCTCGAGTCCGAAAAACACAATTTTGGAATTATGTCTGTCTGTGAACACGATAACTCGAAAGCTATTAGAGCTACGGGGATGAAATTTGGTATGTGGCCTTTAAACATAATTTGTAGGTTTCTGTCAAATTTTGGACAAAATCCGTTCACGGGAAGTCTGTCTGTCCGCGGTCTTGTGAACACTATGACTCAAAAACTTGAATAGCTAGATGGATAAAATTTGGTACAAAGTTTTATCGTCATGAATGTAGGTCCGTATAAAATTTTGGGCCAAATCCGTCAACGGGTTGACTGCCTGTCGGTCTGTATAATCGCTTACTTGTTAAGCATTCGTTTCAAAACTGATCTGCATGCGCATGCGTACTTAGCAATCTCTGGTACGAAGCAGGAGGATTACATCTCTTTGTCCTTGAGACGGAATTGTGATAGATATGTTTTATCTCCTGTTTTGTTTTCG
Source organism: Araneus ventricosus (assembly GCA_013235015.1). NCBI lineage: Eukaryota > Metazoa > Arthropoda > Arachnida > Araneae > Araneidae > Araneus > Araneus ventricosus. The sequence continues at coordinate 33,512 of BGPR01001998.1, forward strand.
CTCGCTCGTATAATAGCGGATCTTGCAGGAGTGTGATGGAAAATAAATATTGCTTAGTTTTAATACATAGGCATCTCTTTGAATATGATTCTTCACCTAAATATTTTACAATCACTATAATCTACAATGAAAAACCTTCTGATATTCGTTGCTTTCTGGATTACAGCAGGTTCGATTTTTTTTATCCACGCAATTGGAGGGGAAATGACAAATTTTTGAGCAGTATACGAGAAAGTTTAGGGGAGGCCAATCCCACTGGTTTTTTTCGTGAAAACATTGTTTATGATTAGGAGAAAAAAAACAGAATTGGTGCTGCCATCTATTGTCTTTATTAGATACTAAAAACCCATTCTTTCTAATAAATCGTCAAAAGACTACTGCATGAATAACAAAAAAGCTCATAAGAAGGCGGTTTCGATGATAAACCACCGCCCTTGAAAGGGTTAATAAGAGTGGAGAAATAATGGCTGAGACAGAAAATTTGTGAATTTTGGAAAGGCGGAAAATTATGTATTACCGAAGCTTTGCGTCGTATAAACGAAGTACTTTATCATTACAATGGTTGCGAATGAATCGGGACTGTGAGGAAACGACGTATAAATGTAAACGACGTTTAAATGAGAAACGCATAAACGGCGCTTTACTGCCTACGAGATGAAAGAGTATCTAACCGCGATTAGAATGTATCTAGGATTTTTACATGGTTCTTTTATACACGTTTGCTTCTTGGTTGCTTCATGTTTGTGAAGAGGGAATTTCGTAATCGACTTTACGCTCACTTCCTGATTTGTCAGAATTTTAAAATTTTGTGCAATATTATTTTCTCCATGACAGTACAATATCTTAATATTTTCAGAGCTTAATTATTAGTTAATTTTAAAATTTATAATTAACTATGATTTTTATTAATCGCTTAATTAAAATGTGTAATTAATCGGTTGATTTAATTATAAATTTTGATTCCGTACTAGTGGCGCCACCTGATAGTTAATTTGAGAAAAAAATTATATCAAGATTCCAGATAATATGAATTTCAATTTAAAGACCAAAAAGTAGAAAACAATTTTCTCAAAATTCTACATTTTAGTACAACAATAAAAGTGTGCTCTTAAAAACTGTTTTCTTAAATTTATTTAACTTATCTTCTTTTATGTTTTAGTTACGGTTGTGCATTCTCTTCCTGATCTGCTAGAAATCTGGCATTCTGTGCAGTTGTGGTTTCCCGATGACTATACACTATTTTCTTTCTACAATTATCGGAAACGATGTAATGGGAAAATATATATCGAAAATGACCCAAAACAACGCAAAACATTAAATAAAAAAATTTCTAGATAAATTTTAAAATTTGGGCTTCGAGGTGCATTGAGTCAACATCACAACTACCTGTGTGCCAAAATTTATGACTGTAAGTTCGATAGATTCGTCTGGACGTAGCACAAACACACACAAAAGTTTACTTTTATAAGTATAGATTAAATGTAAGCAAACAAAGCAGAAAACTCGTCCATAATATAACTTAAATTCTCTGCTACAGAACCTAAGATAAAGCGGTTTACGACATTTAGAAAAACGCTGAGAGCCAATGAAAAATGACCTCAATCACTACCATAGTAGCAGTGGCAGCTCGTCCATAAGAGCTGCAGTCTCCCTTGAAATTATTAAAAAAAATTGTATTTTCGTTTTATTCTAATTGGCTTACTTTTCCACTTTGAGAATTCAGTGATCAATGAAAATGGCAAAAAAGTAATAAAAAATGTAAAAAGAAACGGAAAATCAATCAGGAATTAAGAGAAAGGCAGACCAGAGCTGCAGAGAGTTTTGCCCCTCCTATGGATCCGATATTAACGCAAAGAGCAACGCGAAGCGGGAGGAAAGCAACCCTTTTTCCTCTTGAAATTGTATTCATTTGAGCTGCATTTTTTTAGCTCTCATTTAGCGCGACTTCCTCATTTGGCTCTTTTTCTCAGTAGTTCAGTCGTTAAGCCGTTTTTTTAAATCAAAATCTGGAGGAGTTGTAATTTTTTGCTTATTTATGTTTTTTCGGGTCCTGATTACGGTTCTGAGGTTTGCCCCCGATAAATTTTTTTTCCAACAGCCAAAATTTTGGCTAGAGCTTATAGTTATAGCCAAAAAACATAAAAAAATTTTCTCCAGTTTTTTGCTTATAACTCAGAAACTATCAATTTCTAGTATATCATCACTATATATCAAAATAATCGGCACAAATTTTCCTACAACTTAGATCTGTAAAACTTTTGCAGCACTGCTTGTCTCTGAGCTGACGAGTCGCACTGAATAATAGGATCTGTAAATATGTATTTTTATCCACATTAACTCGATCTCGTCAGCTCAGTTCTCTGTCTGAAGTCTTGACCGAAGCGCTACAATACTTCAGAAACAACAAATAGTTTTTATTTCGTTACAGCAACAATGCCTTCTTGAGAGATATTCGTTCTTTTGAAATTTAAGTTCGAATACTTTAACCACAAAAATCGCACAAGCAAAATCTTTAGACGGAACGTTTAAACATAATTGTGGCAACTTGGCTATAGTAATCCCTAGAAAGGGAAAAATAGAACTGTCATCCCCACGCCCGAAGGGATTCACCAGCAGATACCTTCTGACCCTGCCCCAGGCGGGTGTGGATTTAATCGAGCTCTAAGCTATGTGATGTTTATATTTTATATGTTTTGTCGTAATGGTGTTTATATGTGTGTGTGTTGTGAATAAATCAAAAAAGGACAAACTGGATTATCATTGAACTGAATATCAAATCACGCACATGGGAAACCAAAACATGGGAAAAAATGATAATGTTAAGAGGTTGGCTATTAGCTGTAAATTGCATGATTCCACGCGCATGTTGCAATAATCGTTCAAAACCGTTCACCGCAGGACTAAATTTGACAGGTTCTTACTTCCTAGATAGTTAGATTAACCCTTTAGAAGGACATTTTTTTCTAGTAGTGGTTTAATAAAATACCTTTGGTATTAAGGTTAATTTAAGAACAGAAATTCATTTAGCTTATTGAATAACATTATTTTTTGTTAATTAATTTTATTGGTTAATTACCAAGTCAAGACACTTCGTTATAGTTAGAGATAAGAAAGTGGAACATCCGGGTTTTTGTTTCATCGGAAAATTTAGCGAGGACTTACGCCAAACTTAAAAAATGCATTTAAAAATTGATGAATTTGGCGGGAAGTGTATTCCCACGGACTTAGAAAGGGTTAACGGAGATTAGAGATTCGAATGTGTTTTAACTTTTTGAAAAAATGTTTTGACTTGCGTAAGAGACTTAAGAAAAACTCTTTAATTGTTTTGAGAAAATCAGAAAATATTATCACTTAATCGGAAAGGTAATTAAATCAACGAATGGGCCGTCCACAAATGATGTCAGGCTTGGGGGGGGAGGGGGTTCGTGAAATTGTGACAGTTTGTGACAAGGGGGGAGGGAGGGGGTAACAAGAAGTGTGACATCACACATTTTGGTTTAAATAAAAACATTTAAAACCAGCAGATTAAATTTTGAAGTTATTTTGGAATTACCAGAATTTGAGGGTATTTTTTTAATCGGGGCTGAAACAACTTTCATGTGATTTTTTTTCACTTATATTCCTTTCTTTTCGAAAAAGGCATTCAGGGTAGGTTTTGAGAATATGGTAGCAGCAGAAATTCTTCACCCTTAGAAGAAAACCTCCCCCTGTCACACCCTTGAAATGTGCAACAAGAGATATGTCGCCCCACCTGGGTGAGTGGTAGAACTGGTAGTGGCACAAACAGTTTGATCTTATTGAGGCGTCTTTTTTTTAATTGACTCTGTTTAAGAGTATTTTGTGTTCAAAGATAAGATTTAAAGCAAAATATTTAAAATTCCAAAATACTAATGTTTTCAATTGCTCTTTTATATTAATATTTTATTACTATTGTATATTAATTAGGTTTTTTGCTGTAAACCTTAATCTTATTTCATACAAAATAAGTACAATTATAATCATTGTTATGTTCACAAATGTCATTAAAATACAGTTAAAGTTTAAAAGTAAAATTTGAAATATGATCTCTAACGTAGTTCTTTGTTTCTGAACGGCAAGTATATGTTTATGTAATATAGCGTGGCATGTGACACGGGGGGAGGGGGTATGGTGAAGTGTGACACTTTGTGACAAAGGGGGGAGGGGGACAAAAATATTGAAAAAAAGTGTGGCATCGTTTAAGGACAGTCCCGAAACACAATTTTTTGTTGTAAAGTTTATATTTCTATAAATAATGAAAACAATATTTTTTCCTAGGCGTTATTTGTTATCCATTTTCCGTGCCATTTTGAGCTATTTCATTCAAATATATCACGGAAAAAGTTGCCTTTAAAGTTCATCAAGGATAAAATAAAATTTCTTTGCCTGTTAACTGAAACTTGCAGATCATTTTATTTGATTATGAATTAATTGCAGATGATATATGTTTTTCTTGGGAAACATTTTGGCGCCATTATGAAAATGAAAGACAGTTACACAAACAAAGCTATAATAACATGTAATTAAAACTACATATTGAGAAATAAAAATAGACTGAAGTGATATGATTGATTGGTTTGCTGATTTGGTTGATCAACGTCCAAATTTGAAGTTACGTGAGAATTTTAAGTACTAAAAGAGAAAACTATAAATATCTAGACTATAATAGCGTTTAACAGTTAAACGATTGATTTTGATGCCTGAAAAATACCAAATGCTTTGAAAAAGAAGGAATGGTCCCACATGGAAGATGAATCATTACCATTTACTTTGGCAACTGTGCTTATAGTTACAATTAATAGAGATGAAGTTTTGAACTAGCGGACATCTTGCATTCACTGTGAAGTCGTTTTTATTTTTCAAAAGCTATGATAATTACGTTACGGCACAAAATACAGTTCGCATTTTTACTCAATATGGGAAGCCCTGTGGTTTCCCATATTGTGCAAAATGCAAAACTCATTATTGTGTAAAATGTGTGCTGACTCATTATCACATCGTCACAATCATTATCACATCGTACACTAAGTGATAATGAGTGAGCACTTTTTCTAGTGATGTTTCTGGCGTTTCTGTCCTTCGGAGAAAGAAAGTGTGCTTCCGTGAGCAATCCAATTCATTGACAGAGAAAAACAAATGGACGAAATATATCGGACTAATAAACAAGTGGTCGAAATATATTGGACAAATAAACAAGTGGTCGAAATATATTGGACAAATAAACAAATGGACTAAATATATTGGACAAATAAACAAGTGGACGAAATATACTGGACTAATAAAGAAATGGACGAAATATATTGGACTAATAAACAAATGGACGAAATATATTGGGCAAATAAACAAATGGATGAAAATACTTATCGACGGAACAAAATTTCAAAAAATGAAACCAATGACAATCCAAAGAACAATTTTGTAATTTTCAGCTGATTCTGGTTGATACTCTATGGTGAGAAATTTGCTTGCTGCATTTAAAAATAATTATGTAGCCGCTACTATTTTGTTTTATTTCAGGATATGGCTATGGCTTTTGTTAATGTTTAGTCTCTTTTTGATACATTTTAGGAGTTGCTCTTTTTATAATATCCATAATAAATATATCCATTTTCAAGTAACAAGATAATTTATGCTGTTACATGGGTTACGTAAATATGCATGCTATCTATATATCACAATTGCCACATGCTGTAAATAATGTGCTTTTATTCCATATTTATTTTCTGTTGCTATGAATAAATTTCTATTTCTTGAGCCATTTATAAGTTCGTCCGTTTCACTGTTCAAACTGCAGGAACTTTTTCTTATCACCAAATCTAATCGAATCTATTCTATTCTCCTTTTATAATTCTGTTCCAAATTTGGATCAATTATAGGCATTATAATTTTAAAACAATTAGCAACTAAGTTTTTTGTTTGAATTCAACAATCACGATTAATTATCTCTTACGAAGAAATGTTTTTCATTCATTAATACTGGGAACTTAGTCATCCGAATAATTACTGTAGTTATCCAATAATTATTCTGAGAATAGATGAAACGAATTTTTATGAGGGAAAACAGGCTTTTCAGCTTGGTTTCACTCGAATAGCCACGATAATAGTTATAGGTCGTAAATGAAGTAGTAATAGAACCTTAAGTAAACAGATAGTTTTCAATCAGATGCCTTATATTTTCTCTTAATTCTCATATGTTTGGATTGCAGAGAAGTTTTGAAAGGTTTTGGAACTTCTCCAAAAATTGAGAGTAATCGAACTTTCTATTTCTAAATGGTAAACGTTCTGTTTTATATTGTTATTCACAGGGGTATGCAAAAAAAATTGCATCACATTCTGCAATCAGTATTTTTGGCACGGAAAACAGGAATTACGCTGAATGCAAGCGTCATGAATTGTTGCTAATAACAGAAAAAGAAAATATCTGCACAGTTGGAACTACAAACAAAACATATTTTTAAATTTTATTTCTCCCCGCGGCACTTTTATAGCACTGCATGGCTGATGCAATCACTGGCAATGAGGTGCTAAGCCTTTGTTTAACGGCGCATTACTAGTGATTGCGCTGTAAATGATTGTTTAAAACGCTTTTGCGAGATTTTGCATACAAAATGAGGGCTACAGCAATGCAATTTATTTGCACGTATTTGTATTTGTAATTTTCTGGCCTCTGATTAGATCTTTTGATTTATTATTTGATGAATATACAATGTGAAAAAGAGTCTAAGTACGATGAGGCTAATTTTGAATAAATCTTCTATGTTTGATGAATATACAATGTGAAAAAAAGTCTAAATATGATGAGGATAATTTTGAATAAATCTTTTGTATTTCATGAATATACAATGTGAAAAAAAATCTAAGTACGATGAGGCTAATTTTGGATAAATCTTCTGTAATTTTCGATGCAACTAATCCTGCAAGAAAATATTTTGTAGTATGATGGGATTCAATATAAAAAGTACATTTATGCTGTAATTCATTTCGCTTTTAGATTTTATAGTGGGAATTTAACTCCTCGAACCGTATGAATTTAGTTAACCTTCTAATTAGATGACACATCCTATTACGGACATTTACTGTTACGCAGACCATTTAAAAACGTAGATGACGTAATTAGTAATATTCACTGTTAGTTTGGCCATGAAAATATAAAAATACGTATTATCATTGAAAACACACAAATATATAAAATTTGTAAAACATCAGAAAATGAGTGAATAATCAATTACAAAGCTCCATCTTTACAAGCATGAAACAAGACAAGTTAAATGAAAACGCTTAAAGATTTCCTTGGGCTTGGAGGAGTCTGAAAGAAAATAGTTATCAAACTCTCGAAATCAAATATTCTGATGATTTGATATGTTACTGTGAAAGGCCGATGTCTGGCAACTGTCTGTATTCTCTGGTGATTGTGTTTGGTGTGTGTCGACATTCGCTGGAGAATACTGACATACTCTAATTTCAGTCTTTTACGGCAACAGATATTACACTTTTTTATGTATACTTAGTGTAAGAGAAAGTAGAAATCTACGAAATTAACAAATTTTCTCTTTATTTATTTAACTTTTCTGTAATGTTTTTAAATATGTTATGAAAATATCGCTTCAATAGTTAAAATCTGCTTTGACCAATCAGGTTTATAATTGGTATGAATTAGATAAAGAAGAAATTGAATTTATAATATATTCGATATATATATATATATATATATATATATATATATATATATATAGTTATATATTTTTTAAACCATTAAAACTCAAATAACATTTTCATCATATACACCTATTAAACCATCTTTAAAATTAAATATAATAAACTATATAACCTAATATTATTCACACAATGAAATACAGAAAGCTAATAATATTAAAAACTATTACTATGAAAAAGCCAATCCAGATATGGAATTCCAGCAATCAAATGCCAATCAACCTGAGGAATCGATTATGTCACATTATTTCGAAATTTATAGACGCCAACCTTCTGTGAGGGCCAATTGTTGGAAAAAGGCAACAAATATAGGAGTAAATCTCCAAAATATATTAAGAAAAGAACGAGAAAATTAAGTAAATGCTTACTGCTTCAATATATATATATATATACAGTAAAGCAAATGTTATATGTTTCTCATTTATACGTCGTTTCATCACAGACACAATTCATTCGTTTTCATTGTAATTATCAAGTACCTCGTTTATACGACACAAAGCTTCGGTTATACGTCGCCCCCACCCGTTCTTAAATGCGAAATTTCCTTCCTTTCTAGTATGCGAACTGTGATAAAAATATCACGACTTTCGAATTATTCACAATTGATGAATTAATAGAAGACAAATTGTTTGGTGTTAATTTAATAGATGATGAAGTTATTCCAACTTTCTTTAAAGACGCGATGGCCACCTTTGAAAAACTTTGAATTTATTTCTTTTGTCAAAAGCATAGTGAAAAAACATTCAATGGACTTGATGCGATTCGTAATAGTGTATTTAATACTCACAGACACTCAGAACGTCAGACGACGGTTAAAGATTTTCCTAACTAAACGCCTACCTACATGTGCATAAATAGCATAAGATATGTTTAAGTAATACTCAAGATATGCAATAAAGGTATGATTTTTCTCGCTTTTATGATAAATACATAATTTTAAAATTTCATTATTGTTTTCGATGCTTTGTAGTAATATACTAGTACTATCTTTAAAATTAATACTTTCAAATGAATTTGCATTAGTAGCTTAAAATTTGTAATTATCAAAGTTGTTTAGGAAAATTTCGATTATACGTCTTTTCATTTATATGTCGTTTTATATAAGTTCCTTGAAAGACGTATAGACGGTGCTTTACTGTATATATATTTCATATCTATCTAATTAATAAATATTTATGCAAAAGCAATAGCAGAGTGGCGAAAAAACTTAAAGAAAGAATGAAAACATACCATTCAATATCTTGACTCTTCTCAAGCCCCAATTTAAAAACAATTTAAACTCAGTGAAATGTATTTACACTGTTTATAGCACGCAAAGTGAAAGTAAAACAAAATCATGTGTGAAGTGTGGAGGAAATTCTGTTTCCTCTTCCTGTTTTTGTTCGAAGAACATTTGATTTACTTTTTCTCATCTCATCATTCACTGATTTATTTTTATGCTACAAGAATTTCTGAATTGTTCTAGACAACATGACTCGACATTTTTAAACCTGAACGGAGAAAAAACTTGAGCAGGATAGTTAATTGGTGCGCGTTTCATATATTTTCGAAAAAGGAAAACAAACAGTTCGTTAAAAATAAATACCGTATGATGATAAAAAAAAACAGTAAAAAATAATGAGTAAACCAAACGAGTTTAACCAGATATTTTACAACTTTTACATAATCATCAGTATGTTCGTTTTTGAGACGATACGTTTTAATATCAAGGTTTATCACTTTTTTTGAAGGATATGGGCAGAAATAACTGGGCGATCTTATACATTGGATGCTAATTTTAGGTTTATTCTGTGCGTAGCAAATAAATAATTTCATGGTATTGAAAATTTCAGAAAAATATAATGATGAATAAAAATAACTGATACAAACAAGCTGAAAAAAGTCAGGTCGTGTCCAGTTCTACGCCTTTTTTATATGTTTCATTTAACTCGATTAGTTTCATGTTTTGAAAGACGGAATGTGTGATTTTCAATACACTTTCTGATGTACTAGATCTCTGAAATTTTGTACAGTTTCATGTTTTAGATGGCAATAAAATATTTTCATCATGTAATTATCAGTTAATCGATTAATTTTATTTAAATTTTAATTTATATCAGTGAGTCCATCAGGCAGGGAATTCGGGGAAAAATGTGAATACAAGGTTCTATAATATTTATATGTTAATAAATATAAAAACTTAAAAATTTATAAAAATGGAAGAGTATTTAAAACCAAAATGAATTTATTTTTTTATCGAAAATGTGGGGGTCAAAATAAAACCGTGAGAGCATGAGGTTTTCAAAGCAATACGATAAGAAAATTAATCTACAGTGAATACCATTAGAAAAAAAAATTCTAAACAATCCTTAAAAATTAAATATGTTCGATAAATATGATTAAAATTCCGATTTATATATAGCGCATCTAGAAATTTCTATTAGCGTCTCAGGCTTGTATGCTTTTGTTTTGATCTCCATATTTTTGATAAAAAAATTGTTTTTTACTTTTCAATTCATTATTAAAAGCGTGTTTTTTAAAGCTTCTATTTTTATTTTTATTATTTTTTTGTAATATTCGAAATCTATGAAGTCTAGTATGTAACGCGTAAAAGATTTAAACGAATTAACACACAACTTTTAAAATGAACATGCTACTTTTTGTATCAGAGAAACTGTTATGTTCTGAAAATCAATGGTTGGTCTTGTTTCTCAAAGTTCGAGTTTAATATTGTACTGTATTCATCATTAAAAATACCAGGAACTTGATTTTGGTTTTCCTTCTTTTTTTCTGGACGGACATCACAAGAAGCTACACTTGGAAAAGTACACGTACAACCAAATACAAAATTAAACAAATAAACCTCATAAAATTTCGAGTGAAACATGCTTTGTGAAAGTAACATCATGGCGTCCCTTAACCAGCGGGAGTGGTCTCCCCTAAACTTTCTCGTATACTCCTAACACATGTAGAGAAAACTAGAATAATAAAAGACGTCAAATAAACTTCCGTCGCAAGTAAACCAAAGTTGGAACCACGCGTGGTTTGAAGGATCAAAACAAATTCAAATCCCCTGCGCATTCTTCTGCGCAACAGGACCTGGCGAGACTCCCTAAATGTTTGCTTCCTTACAAAATCGCTCCAGAATTGGTTTTTGGCAAACTGCCAAGTTTCGGAGCGTCCGTTCTCTCTCCAATACGCACCAGTAGGCATGCGCAGGGAGTTAGTTTCAAAACTGAACAAGTATGCGATTATACAGACCGACAGACAGTCAACCCTTTGACGGATTTGGCCCAAAATTTTATACGGACCTACATTCATGACGATAAAACTGTGTATAAAATTTTATCCATCTGGCTTTTCAAGTTTTTGAGTTATACCGTTCGCATGACCTCGAACATACAGACAGACAGACTTCCCGTGGACGGATTTTGTCCAAAATTTGATAGAAACCTACAAATTATGGTTAAAGACCACATTCCAAATTTCATCCCCGTAGCTCTAATAGTTTTCGAGTTATCGTGTTCACAGACACACACACAGACAGACATAATTCCAAAATTGTGTTTTTCGGACTCAGGGAGGTCTAAAACGTGGAGATTCGTCAAAATCTCGAGTTCGAATTTTTTGTCGATTACAATACTTTCTCTTTGTATACTTCGTATACGAGAAAGTAAAAATGAACGCTTGGAGTCCTTCTTCTTTTCGGACGAACATTGCCAGACTCTCTATCTAGAGTTCCTACATTTTGGCCGCCAGATGGCGCATGTGTTGCAATGCCATTTTACCCACCTCTTTATGGAAGACTAACAAGCAAGCTTCTTAACACTAAATATTTCTGTCACAAATGTCTAAATCTGGAGGGTTTGAGAAGTATTTATTATGAAATCGGGTACGGATGATTTTGTTCCCGTCATTAAAGCCAGAAGCAAGGAAGATCTTAGAAGAAGTACAGAAGAGAACGCCGTCTCTTACACCCGTACCCGTGACCAGACCGGTCACTGAACGGTTTGATGGGCAAGACACGGGGGTTTTATCTAAGAAAAAGAAAAAACAAAATAAACAAAAAGAAGGAAATATATACACTATGTACAGCACAGCCATTTTCACTTTTACACTATTAGTTCGTAATAGTCTTCTTTTCTTTAGATGTTGAAATACTTTTCTTTTATTTGAAGGGGGAATGTCTGGTGATTGAGCTACTTAGTTCAGCTCGCTGGGAAGTTGAAGTTTAGAGAGGCCGGAAAAGATCTCTGTTTTCGCTAACGAATTTGATAATCCCTCGAATTTTCTGCCTGGAGACGAGGTTATTGGCGACCCTTTTCAGCCATTCTTGTTCGAAGTTTGGCGCTGGCTTCCTCATATGCCAAGACACTGTATAAATACACTCCGTGGTATAGTGAAGTGCCTTGCCAATTCCACCACAACTGCAGTAATCGCTGTCAGACAGGTGAAACCTTTTGAGGTAGGCAAGGAAAGGTCCATGTTGAGAGAAGAAGATAACATCCTCTCTAATCCAGTTAGTGGGACGGAGACTAACTGAGGGCGTGATGTTATAGATTAGAAGAAGTACATAAGAACCAATAGGAAAACTCATACATGGGCGGATAACAATAATATTGAAGTATCACCAGACAAAACAAACTATATCCTCTTCAGTAAATGTACTGAAGGATCAAGGATCTACTGGAAAGGAGATAGAATGAAACAAAAACATGCAATAAAGTACTTGTGTGTCCATATCGATGACAAGTTGGATTGACACCAGGTCACAAAAGCGCATCAGCTGCAGAAAACGTTCTGAAAATAGCGGGCAAATCCTGGGGAATTAAACTCCGCCACAGAAAAGTCTTGTACAAGGCAAGATGCTGGCTCATGGTGCTGGAGTGTGCTGCCTTCACCCTACGGTCAGAATTGCAAGAAAGCTATCATCCACTTAAAGGGGTTTCCTGTTGGCAATCACAGGGGCTCATAGAACAACACCGACGGCTGCACTCCAGGTGATTCTGGGGATCTCACCTCTACACCTCCAATTACAGCTGGATGCCAGAATAACCGAATTGTACAGACACCAAAACAAAATTCAAGACATTTCACACCTCAGCGCAGAGGGTTTTGAACACAGAGTTACTGGCTGGACTACATATCCCGCCAAGCATCTTCTTCCTCATCAAATTTCACTAGATGAAGGTGGATGAAATAATGTGGGCACTCGCCTTTACACGGACGGTTCTAAATCTCCAAATGGGGTGGGCAGCTTTCTGATTGATGCAAGACAACAATACAACGCTTCTGCTAAATTGACTAAAGACAATACAGTCTTTCAAGCCGAGTTGCTCGCCCTAAATGAAGCAGTACAATACGCAACTACTCTCAAGGGAAATCTTCGAGTTACAATTTTCGTGGGTAATAGACCAGCATTCAAGCATCATCTAGCCCAAAAATGACCAACAGAACAGCCAGGGATATTTTTCAAAAATACTTCTAGAAAATCCCCATATAAAAACTTTATGGATAAAGGTACACATGGGTTATTTCGGAAATGAAGCAGAGGACAGTCTAGCGAAGGCAGCGGCAGAGTCAAACAATGTATTAATGCTTAATCCTCCTTTCTCTGGATAGGATTCGAAATCTTATGGATTTCATTTACAAGAACAAGGAGCTTCTCTTCAAATCATTATGAAATGTTAAAATATTTCTTATATGTATTTATGTTTTATTGTTGTTTCTTATATGTTCATTTGTTCTTTAATACGCTGACAGCTGTTTAAATTCTTGTTCATTGTTATTATGAATTAAAAATTTTTGAAATATACAAGATTGTAAAGTTTTTTTCTTTTAAATAAAGTTCCACTTTTACCCACCCAACCGACAGGGAGCCGTCCTGGCTCCAAGTTCGGGGGTATACTGTGGTGATAAAGATAAGGATTCACCGGGCCAAGTGATTATGACGGGGTGTTTCGCATGAATTATCCAAATGCGTCTCCCCCGGGGGCAACACGAGTTCGTTTATGAGAAGCTACCAAATAAGTAAGCAGGTTCTCGCGTCTAATGGTTTTGTAGTAATATTTGGGATTGAGTTACCTCCACCGATGACGGAACGTTCCTCCTTCGGGAGGAGCCAAGCTGTGGCCGTTGACGGCCCTTAGGTCTCCCACCTTGGTATCCGAGCTGTTGCAGCTATCGTTCTTCAGGTGACGCCAAGGCAGGGCGGGAGTTACCTCCACCTATGACGGAACGTACCTACTTCGGGAGGGGCCGGGCTATGGCCGTTAGGTCTCCCACCTTAGTATCCGAGCTGTTGCAGCTATCGCTCTTCAGGTGACGCCAAGGCAGGGCGGGAGTTACCTCCACCGATGACGGAACGTACCTCCTTCGGGAGGGGATGGGCTGTGGCCGTTGGGTCTCCCACCTTAGTATCCGATCTGTTGCAGCGATCGTTCTTCAGGTGCCGCCACCCCCCGGCGGGGGGGGGACGACTTAAGTTTATCCCACTGCGTTATTTACAAATGAGTTAATCAATGTTGGTTTGAAGATACCACTATAGTTGTTGGTTTAATGGTTATAAAATAATTATATAAGACATTGTACTTGACCAGAACATTAGATAAAATAACAAACTCGCACTGGTTCATAAGAAACTCGATTATACACTCTGATTTGAGAGTAGAGAAGGTCGAAGATCACATCACAAAACTGGCTAGAAATCTTTCTATAACTCTTTTAGATCTGTGGCGCAGTTATAACTATATCATGCTAGAGCCTGATCTACTACTTCGAACCCGATTAAGATAATCAGATCGACAGTGGTGACTACCGGACGAAGTACACGAAACACCTACTTTCAGTCCCACTACTAGATGGCAGCACCAAAAATCACAAAAATTCCATCTTCTGCTATATTCATCAGATGGCAGCACTACAACGCCTACATCAAAGCAGCTCTCCCATTTCAAAGTCTCTGACACATTTCATAGCACAAAGTCTATGACGCATTTTATAGCACAAAGCCTGCACGTGCCTGCCCACAAACATTCGGGGCAGCAGTCTGCGCATTTAAACGCGGAACACGGAAGTGCAATTATCCTTCCTTGATATTCAGATAATATCAAACAAGCTGGAGGTTTCTCCTGTAATGCACCGTGCTGCGACATACTATCCTGATGTATATAAGTCAGTATCCGCCTCCAGACAGACGGAATTCCTTTTGTCTAGTGGTTAAAATGCTCGACTCGGGACCCAAAGGTTTCCGGTTCAAATCTACGCACAGTCACAGATCATCCAAATCCCCTATACTCCACTCGTTCTCAAGTTTATTTTGCTTACAATAATACTAAATACAATTCCCCTACAAAATGGTCCCTTCTACTCAAACCCCCATAATAAATCTGTTTCATAATGTCATGCGGACTCCATTCTGTGGTTATTAAAATTTTAGTAAAATCTATGTCACTCACAATAATTGTATTTCTATATGTTTGTTTACCTTTTTTCTTTCTAATTATTTCATATCTAATCTTGATGTTTCCGATGTGTTTCTATACTGTGGTTTTAGCAGCTATTTAGACTGAGCAGAAGTGCCAGCACTGGTACGCATGTAAGCAAACCATTCTTGATGGGCACATTAGAAAACACATCAGCAGAAATCTACTAGCTGATAAAATCCAGATATTGTGAAAGGTGGATCAGTATGCATTTCATGTGTTTACAGAATTTTGGATTCAAAATTTGGTGTAAAATTCCGCTACTTTTACATGAAGCTTTAGCTGAATTTAAACATACAGAATGTTCCAAAAGGTTGAGAACAAACCTTACACGTTGTAATTAACGCGTTCGTAAATGCGTTTTCATAATAATTTGTGTCCGGCAACTTACGGTTTTACAGCAACGCCAATGAAACACAAAGAACGCATAAAGCGGTCTTGAACATGACGTTGTTGTGAGAATCGAGGGTTCTTTTCCATTCCCTCATTTCATTCACAAGAAGAATGATGTGGATCGGAGACAAGGAAGACTTCAGAATTTAGTCCCAACTCTTTCTTTTACATTCAAATACGGGACACAAACACACACGACATGCAGACAATCATATGAAGAAAAGATGAAGTTATTTACAATGCATTTTAGCCCACTCGGCTAACCTTCCGAGCTGCCAAACCATTTAAGGATTCATCTCGACCCTCCAGGTCATCAAAATTGAACTATTCCCCGTCGTTATCGCGTCAGCCCCCTCTCTCTGGTTGATGCCTCAACCACTTCTCCCCAAAATGACTGGATTGGTTTCATTCCCTAAAAAATTCCTGTTTCTGCCTCTTCTGTTTTATTTCTTCGAATATAGATGGCGCCATGGGACTAGTGTTTTCTTTAATAATTCCTCCTTCTAAAAGAAAATTAGAGTGGGTTTGTGTTCACTTGAAGACTTTTTTCTCATTTTTCTCAACTATAGGCATAGGGTAAGTTTTTTATTTATGAAGGCTTATTTTTGTATAGCCGGATGGCTGATAATTTTAATCAGTCTTATTAGCGTTTTGATGTGTGTGTTTTTCCTCTTTCTTTTGAAAATATGCTCTTTGATGTACATATCTCCTTTGTCCTTTTTTTAGGAAATTTCGGGCTAAGAGAAGCTATGTTTAGCGTAATGCTAGCTTCTTACATAAAAATTTCCCAATTATTATTTTGAATCCATTTCGAATAGTTCTTAGCCCTTGGAAATGTGGACTAGAATGGATTACTTGTTTGTTTTTGCTTTTATTCGATTACCTCTGAGTTCATTTATTTATTTTTGGCTATCTTTGTATGATCTTGATTTCCATTACTTAAAACATCATGGTTACATTACGGAAGATATTCAAAATTCTTTATGCCGTCATATGCAGGTTGGTTTTTAGAACTCTGGGCAGTACGTCTTGGACTCCTGCCGTTGCATGAACGACTGGTGCTACATATGTTTACGATTTAAGACATTTCCTATTTCTCCATAGATCTGGTAGATGTCTGTTTGAGAAGTGCTTTCTATATGTGAGCATTGCAGCTCGTCCAGTGCAATCCACGGAGCCCGGTTTTAACGACAACCTCCGCGTTTAGCGGGACATTCACCGCTGTTCAATTCCACGGTTTTTGGAACAGGGGAAGGTAAAACCTTCTGTCAGTGTGAAATCCCGATGAAAATTGGAGAAGATAGATTGTGCTATTAGAATTCAAACGAATTTGATATCCAAATGGAATATGGGATGAGAGGCTATAAAAAGGGAATCTTGATTCTTCGAGGCGGCGATAGATAACCCTTTTGTGTGTGGAGAGCTTTAGGAAGGAGGGAAGTTCGTGGCAGTCAGTCTGGGACTTTGAATCTTCTCAAAACAAGGGTTCTCAAAACAAACTTTGAAGCCTCCGTGAATAACCTGTCTGAGAAAAAACCGCTCATTGGGCCAAATGGAATAGCTTTCATTTCTCGTGAATGCCCAGCTTTACTGTGCAGAGTCATAGGTTTTCCATAATTGCCAAGCATTGATGCGGGACATTTCAGTTCTAAATAAATAAAACTTGAAAAAAGTGGACAGGTAATGGCTTATTATACTCTAAAAAAATCAATAAAGTTCAATCAATTTAATAAATGAATAAATAGAATAATAAAAAAGATGCAAGGCTAATGCTTTTTAGCCCAGTTATACTTTAAAGTTGATTTTACTTTCTTAATTATATCATTTTCTTCTTTCACATAATTATAAAATTGGGCCCAAGTCAGTTGAAAATTATAACGACAAATCAAAATTGCTTCAATTGGCTCCACAGACAACCTGTTTCTTTCGTCCAACCATTGAGTCGGCATTATGGCAAATATTTTCTCCACATCTGCATCGTAGTCTGGAACGACAAATACGTATTCGTAGAGCTTTACAGACTTTACCGCACAGACATGGCTTCTGATCAATATACTTTGTATCTGAAAAATATTTTAGCTACTTCTCTTTCATCTTGAATAACACTGTTACTTCGAAGTTTTGTTGGTATTATTTTTCTATAAATAATGTTTTAGATATACAAACTGGTTGAATAGAATTTCAGTGTTGCCAATATCGATGTTTCTTCCTTGTAATTATGCAATACTACTTCTATTTCTTCCCATTCCAGAAAACGGGACAAATAGTAATAAGGGACTGAGTAGTGGAATACGGTGAAAGTCCCATATATACGGGACGTATGGAAACCCCACAGAGGCATCAATTCCCTGCAACGTCCTCATCTGAAACGGTGCTGCTTCAGGTTTTCCAACAACTCTCTAACAGCACCGTTTGGAAGTCGCGAGTAGCCTTTTTGGGCACAATTTTCTAAGTTAATATCACTTGCCAGGCTCTGAAGGAACAATTTGTAAAGTTTGTGCGCGAGTTTTTGAGACATCCTTCAGTCAAAGACCTGCAGGGCACAAAGAAAGACTGACTGGAATATTTCGGATCAGGAGTGACCTGGACATCAATATTTAATATTTCGAACTATAGAAATTTGAGAAGAAATCTGAAATCTTTTTATTTAAATAAAACCTGGCAAAACTATTTTAGACTACTTGGAAAATCCTAGAATGTTGTGTTTCTAGGATTTTCCAGGATTTTAATACATTTTCTTATACAAATCCAAGAATATTGCAGGTCAACGCGCCATAGCGGCAGTTGCATTAGGGGTCGAAAAATCGCTGACTTGAGACATGATTCCACCGAAGATCACATATGTAGGCATGGTGAACGTTAACCCATTAACTCCCAGCGTCTTCATTTGAGAGCAGTTACATTTTCACCTCCGTGATTAAAACCCATCGTATCCCATTGTTTTTTATCAACTTTGTCTAATAAGTCAATATTGTTACAAAATTCGTCCGGATAGATTCATGGATGTACAAGTTTGTCGCTTGTTGAACTACGTGAGTGTAGTTCAACAAGCAAGATGATAAAAAAGTATCCATGTATTCCACGAATTTCCCAGAAATACACATAGGACAGTTAACAAAACTTAATAGCGCTTGTATAAATTAAAAACACAAGTATATTACTAACAAAAGTCGATTTCAGTACTGTTAAAACGCTCAGCGTATATTAGCTCACCAGCAGTATGGACAAAATTCCAACTGATTCACTCGATGAGCTCTTGGTATTTATATCTTTTCCTACAGGATATTACGTCACATCAATTTCTCTTGAAGGTTCTCCATATTTCCGTACCTAGTAGAAATATGACCATAATTCCGGCATTTTCTAGAAGAAAGGGTCGAGGCTCTTTGGCTTTGCTTCCAGAAAAAACCTCTGCAAATCTCTCTTTCCTGCCATAAGATTATCATGTCAGGGAAACAACTTTACAGTTTCCTAACAATATATTCCCGAACTCCTAAGCAATTTTCAACTGGCATATACCACGAATTCGTCAGATTTTGAAATAAAACTGTTGTCATTTTGAATTTTTTTGTTTCTTTCTTTTGATTTATTTTGGAGATAATGCAAGCAACAAGTGAGTCATCTTTAATTTTTGATATTTTACTATGTTTTAAAACCTTTTATATATATATATATACATAAAAATTGTTTTATATGATTTTCTATCGATTTTTCGACAATTTTTCCTAAAAAAAATTTAAAAAGATTCCCCTCCTCCCAAAAGAAGGAAGAAAAAATTTCTTTTTCTAATTTTAATTTGACTTCATAGTTACCTTAATCTTGGTGTTTCTAACAAAATTTCAAAGAATTTTTTTACTGAAATTCATTCTTTTAATTCATTTGGGCGTTAAAAGATTAAATCTGTTGACATGGATCAAACTTCTTCATATCTATTCAGCTTGAAAGTTTTAAGTGTGGGGTACCAGATTAAGCGCTGCTGTCGACATATGATGGAGATAGCGAAATTGGTTGACATGGTCCTGGTCCATCCCTAAATTGTTCTCGCGTACCTTCACAATTTAATTTTTAGCTAACTAAACTATTGTACAGGGAAAGTTAGTCTAAACTAACAAACTAAAACTAAGAAAGAAACTATCTTCGTGTTTCACTCAATTTTTTTTTTTAAATATTTTAACTTATTTGTAAATGAATCATTATAAATACATTCAATAAAACCAGATTAAAAAAACACTTTTATTTTTAGTATTCTAAAAAGCAGAATATTTTTGTTATTTTATTTATTTTCAACATTTTAGTCTTTAATTTATAATTCATTATTAAAAATATGAATAATAATAATAATAATTAATAATTCTAATTCACTAACAGATGGCGCCACGTGTATTGCAGGAATATTTAATTAAATTAAATTATTAGCTGAAAATTGAGTTCTGAAAATATTAAAAGAGTGTATTGTGATTCAGACACACAAGTGCACAAAACTTCAAAACTCCAGCACATGAGGAGATGAGTGAAAAATCGATTGCAAAAATTCAGTTTCTACAAATATGAAATGAGTCAAGTTTAATAAAAAATCGACGGGAGGCTGTCTCTGCCAAACGGTCGTTGGGATTGAGGGGCGTAGACTTACTTACCTTACTCAACTGTGATTTTCTGTGACTAAAGTAGCTCTATGTGACTATTAACTCCATAGTCTATAATGACTATTAGTCTAGTGTGACTATGTGACTTTATCTATGTACTATTTTTCGTGATTTTCATCAACTTTGCAACTCGACTATGACTAAACCGTAATCACAATTTCTAAAACTATTTTTGAAATCTTCAATGTATACCTTTCTCTGTAAAATGAAACTAAAACCAACTCTCTATGTTATTTGGTTCCTGAGTTATAAGCGTTTAACTTTAGCACGAAATTCGACGTAATTCAGCAATTCCTGAGTAATATTTCGAGCGATCGATGAATGAATTGCCTTAGTCTGCGTGCGCACGCATCGGTCGCTGTGACGTCATCAAAAGTTTTCGTGATTTTCACCAACTTTGCAGTTCGGCTGAGACTAAACCGTAATTCTAAATTCTAACATCCTTTTTCCTGTCTTCAATGTCCACCTTCCTCTGTTAACCCTTTCAAGGGCCATTTTTTTCTAGTAATGGTATGATAAAATAACTTTGGGGTTGAGGTTAATTTAAGAAAAGAAATTCATTTAGCTTATTGGATGACATTATTTTCTGTTAATTAATTTTATTAATTAATAAGTAATTAAAAAGTCAAGACACTTTGTTACGATTTGAGATAGGAAACTGGAACGTCTAGGATTTCCTTTCATCGAAACATTTGTTGAGAACTTTAAAATAGCCTACCTTTTACGTTTAAAAATTGATGAATTAGGTAGTATACTTCCCACCGGCTTTGAAAGGGTTAAATGAAATTAAAACCAACTCTCTATGTTATTTGGTTAAGGAGCTATAAGCGTTTAACTTTAGCGCGAAAAGGGTCATAATTTTTTCCTTTCCAGACACACCATTAGACCACTATGGAGAGACGTAAGTCTACGTCAAAAGAGTATAAAAAATAAATAAGACTAGTTTTGGTCAGCATTTTTATGTTTTGGTCGAATTGTTGCCGGCCCAATTAGGTTTTGAAACTTTTGATTCCATTGGGGCTTTAAAAAGTAAAGTTCCGATATTGGTCTGAACCTTATTTAAAAATTTGGCCCTGATAGATTTACGAGCAAGCATTGAATTTGGTCGGTGCATAAAATTTACTTCACAGAAGCGAGATGTTTATTATAATATCATACTAACAGAACTTCTGGAGTGATCCGGTAGGAGGCAGGAAAGCAACAATTCATATAAATAACACGATGATGATTAGTACTATTTCATTGTTGGAATATTGCTCAATTGAAAACAAAATAAGGGGCCTCGGAGGCCTAGTGGCAAGGTCTCGGCTTCGGGGCCGGAAGGCTCCGGGCCCGAAAGCCGATTCCACCGAAGATCCGCCGTGTATATGGGCCTGTTGCATGCTAAATCATGCGTAAGGGGCCAAACACCCCCCGCCGTTGCTGTGAGGAAGCCTAGAGAGGGAGGATGCCAGCTCAGGCGTCGTCCTCGTCATCTGACAGAGGTTCAAAATTACGAGGTTTATCCCAAAATAATCCTCGTGTTGCTTAAAAAACGGGATGATAATTACACTATAACAAAATAATGCACAATTTTCTTTCGTTTCATTATGCAGTATATTGTATTTCATATTCTTCTTACATTGTTAAACCAATTTGGATTCTCTAATTTTTCCGAAACCCTGGTCATCAGAATCTGATGCTGATTTGTCCATTTGTTAAATGTCTTTCAATGACTCAACCCCACCAGGTGACAGAGGGGTGATTACTATTTATATTCGTTTAGATAAACAACGAGAAATGTGTTTACTAAGTTTCATCAAAATTGATCAAATAGCTCTTCGTGCCTATGGGGCGGTTATCATCTTAACAGGTTCCTTAAAAAAGATATTTTATTTTGACACTATATTTTTAATCCCCACTATTTTATTTAGATATATTACTACTTAGATATAATCCCCACTATTTATAATATTTAGATATTATTATTAATACTACTATAATATTACTATTATTAATACTTAATATAATAATAATTAATACTTAATATAATTATACTATTATTAATACTTAGATATTATTATTAAGTGGACTAAATAATAATATTTAGATATTATTATTTAGATATAATCCCCACTATATTATTTAGATATTTTATTTCCCCACTATATTTTTAATTTGACAGGCATTGCTTAAACATATGAATTCAAATGTCATGTTAAGTGGTCGATTTGTTATATGTTTTTAAATGACTCAACCTCACCCTATCCTCAAGGAGATTTGGCCCGGTGGGGGTTGGGGAAGTTATCAGTCTGAGGGTATGATAAAAGAAGGCTTAACCCTAGTGTATTTTTAGTTTGATTGATTGAAACCTCTTAATATTTCATATCAGTCGGCCTTTCGTTACATGTAATTAAAAGATTCAGCACAACACAACATGGAAACGGGAGAGTTAAGTTTAGTTATGATCATTAGGGCGGGCCGAAAAAGTCGAAGTTTCTTAGATCTCTTTGCGGTAGTTCCGAACTCCCATCATTAAAAAGTGTTATAACTCTGAATTGATATCTTTTGTCGCCTCAATGGGCAGAAAGTTGTGAAAAATGGACTAAAAATGGTCAACATTCAAAAATTAATAAAAAATCACAGATTTTGTTGCTCGGTTTGAAGTAGTGCTTAACAGTTACTATTTATTAAGAACATCACCTCTACAAAATTTTAGAATTATAGGTTAATATCTTCTGCCACCTCAACGACAGTGAATTTTGGAAATTTAAGGCGAATTTTTAAATAAATATACGTTTTATTTGAAACATTATAATGCGAATAGAAACTTGATTCAACCTTTGAAACATTCAAAATTACAAAAGTACTATTTTTTGTAATCTTTTTTGGACTCAAATTGTGACATTTGTTTTCTGGATTCTAGTGTAGCTCTGATAAATTCATCCCTCTTCTGCGGTCCAACTCTTTTTCTGGAGGCTTCAGTGACGAGTTTCACAATTCGCTCAACTGCTTTCGTGTGTGAAGGAAGTTTAATAAAGTCCTAGCCGTTCATTGGCACATCGGCCTGTATCATCTTCAGAAGTTCATGAGAACCGATATGTCTGAGAACTGTAGGCGGTGTGACATTACAAGCTTGCCAGTCAATGAGATCTATGTTGTCTGTAGATCGAATGTTAGCAGCAGGAGTAACGAATCTACGAACACAATTACCATCTGGGTCAATTTCCTTTGCCTTGATAATTCGCCAAGCTGCAAGGGTTCTAATATGGCATCTCTCATCAGTTAACATAGGCAAAAGCATGTTTTTTGGAGCCTCAAAGTAAGCGTTGCGAGAAATAACTGGTTCAATTATATCACGATATTTCGAGCTGAGCTAATGAAATGCTACAAGTGTCTAGCAACATCCGTTATGGAATGATGAACCTCAATTCGGAACATGAGGGTGCGTAAACTCTTAGAATGAATACAACTAAAGTTATCAACTCATTTGATGGGTTTGGTGTTGATATATAAAGCATCAAAATTCATTTTGAAGTTGTTAGTTAGCCAGCGGGCTAAATTCAACTTTCCCGGTTGACGCTTCGCTGGATCTGAAGAACTAATGGTTGTGCAAATGTCTAATAAATATTTCTGATCACAACTTAGGTTGGTGGGATCAATTCCTGACAATTCACATTCAATACTATTAAAAGCAACAAGTGGCATCTTCTCGCATGCTTTCAGGTTTCGTCCAATGTTTCCGGTGTAAGAGGAGGGACCAGAAGACTTGCACTCAAATAGGTGTCGTAATGGAAGCTCGTTGAAATTAAGTAAGTAGATAATCCATTGGATTGGTCGATGAATCAATTAAAGCCTGCGAATTACACCATTAAACACTCCAGTTTTCACGACTCTGCCGTCACATCCCAGAAAAATAAGGTTTCTAAAATCATCCAATAGTGCATTGGTTACATATTCATAAATTCTGAAATTGGCCCAAAAGGAAATTGTGTTCGTAGATTCGTTATTCCTGCTGTTAACATTCGAGCTACAGACTACGTAGATCTCATTGACTGGCAAGCTTGTAATGTCACACCGCCTACAGTTCTGAGACATATCGGTTCTCATGAACTTCTGAAGATGATACAGGACGATGTGCCAATGGACCGCTGGGACTTTATTAACTTTCCTTCACACACGCAAGCAGTTGAGCGAATTGTGAAACTTGTCACCGAAGCCTCCAGAAAAAGAGTTGGACCGCAGAACAGGGATGGATTTATCAGAGCTACACTAGAATCTAGAAAACAAATGTCACAATTTGAGTCCAAAAAAGATTACAAAAAATAGTGCTTTTGTAATTTTGAATGTTTCAAAGGTTGAATCAAGTTTCTATTCTCATTATAATGATATAAGTAAAATGTGTATTTATTTAAAAATTCACCTTAAATTTCCAAAATTCACTGCAGTTGAGGTGGCAGAAGATATTAACCTATAATTCTAAAATTTTGTAAAGGTGTTATTGTTAATAAATAGGAACTGTTAAGCACCTACCGCAAGCCGAGCAACAAAATTTGTGATTTTTTTTTTATCAATCTTTGAATTTTGACCATTTTTAGTCCAATTTTCACAACTTTCTGCCTATTGAGGCGAAAAAAGATATCAATTCAGAGTTATAAGATTTCGCACACATTTTAATGACGGGAGTTCGCAACTTTTCCTCACTACCGCAAAAAGATCTTAAAAACTTCGACTTTTTCGGCCCGCTCTAATCATCATGAGGGTATGATTACAAAAGGTTTACCCCCACCATATTTTTAATTCGACATGTTGTAATGTGTGAATCAAATGTTACAACTATCGATCAATTGCTTATGTGTATTTAAATGTCTAACTCCAACCCTACCCACAACGGTGTGAGTTTGGGTTGATTTATGCCGACAGTATTTTTTACGACCAATGTAAAACATGTGCATCAAGTTTCATCAAAGTCTTATGGAAAGTCTCATCCTAAGGGGTTCATTTGGAAAGACTTGACACCACAATATTTTTAGTTTGACCGTCTAAAACATGTGAAATACATGAAATCAAATTTCATGTCAGTCTATACTTTGTCCATATGCATGTCAAAGATTCAGCCATATCCTATCCAGAAGGGAGAGTCCCTAGCAGTTGAAATCCTGAGGATTTGTGGTTTGAAAAGATTTTATCCATAAACGTTTTTGGTTTGATAGGTTGAAACATGGAAATAAAATTTCATATCACTGGGTTCAATTATTAAATACATCTTAGAAACGGTTAGCCCTAACTTGTCTGGAAGGCACAGGTTGGTGTTGATTTTCCCTTAGAGCATTTTTAGTCAGCCATTGAGAAAGATGAGCCAGATATATAGGGCAACTTATATAAAAAATTCAGTTTTATATGAATAGTATTAAGAAAGATATCGGCATTACAACGAGCACGTTTTTAGCTTCTGTCGAAGAGAAGCAAAAAGATGAGGGGATTGTACACAAATTGATATTTTTAAAACTCATATCTTTGAAGAGTTATATTGAATTGTATAGTGGTTAGAATTTTCTAAATACCCAAGAAAACTTATCAATTACGTGCATAACTTAAATTCCAGCTAATTAGGCACTATATATAACAACAATTATATTACTTTAATCATATTATTTATATGATTATTAACAAGTTACATATTGTTATAATTTTACGGCCAAACAATATTTTTTAATTAATTTCTTTTATGGTCAAACGATTTTTTTTATCTAATTAATTTCTTTTCTTAAAATATTATAATAACTCTACAAATATATATTTTTTTATTCGTTACAAATATTAGAAGTGTTCATGGATATTTAGCAAATTACTAACCACTATACAATTCAATATAACTGTTCAAAGATACAAGTTTAAAAAATATGAATTTGTGTACAACCCCCTCATCTTTTTGCTTCTCTTCAATAGAAGCTAAAAATGTGCTCGTTGTAATGCCCATATCTTTCATAATGCTATTGATATTGAACTGAATTTCTTATATAAGGTACCCTATATATCTGGGTTTAAAGTTGTTTAAGCGCATGCGCAGTAAAAAATTATTTACTTAAATGCTCATTTTCCTGTTATATTGAAATTTTTTTTACACAATGCTTCTGTAATATATTGTCATTTTTTTCTGTAAGTTTCGTATAATATAACAAAAAACTGTGCTTGTTATAAGCAAAAAACAAGCGGGAAAATTTGGGATTTTTTAAGAAAACGTTTATTTCTTCCCAAATATTTGTGCTGAGTTTACGAAAATTCATATAAATATTACGTACATTAAACATAACCATTTGTGAAAGTTTCTTCGTGTTATCAGTATTCTGTGAAGCGGAGTGGACCAAAAACTTTTTGTCTTCATCAGTTCGTAGACGGTCCCCTAATTGCCCTCAGGACCGAAGCTTCAATGTAAAATGTGAGTTACAGTCTATTCTTGACATGGTCAAAGTTTAGGGGCACTCAGTTAATACTTTCCGGAGAAATTCTAAAAAAAAGTGAAATTCTGAAAGTGCCCGGATACTTTTGTCCATATAGTGTATGCGCGCGTATATTGCTCCAGTATCGCTGCTACACGCCTGGAGGGATTTTGATGAAGTAGCGCTCACACATTCACGTTGTATACATTCACGTTGAATCGTATATATAGATTTACGAGGGACGTTCCGAAAGTAAGTTTCATCATGCTTTTCCCAAGGAAGCTATATTACAAACAGAAGCATACAATGAAATTTCAAAGTACACACTTTTGGCTACACATATTCTCCCCCGACATTGATGCATTTGTCGTACCGTGTCATCTATTTCAAGAAACCATCCTGGTAAAAATCGGTGCCCAGCGCGCGAAGGGAGTTCTTCACAGGCTGACGCACCTCTTCATCTCTCACTTTCTTTCCAGGATCATCGCAGGCGATGAGACATGGGTGAACAATTTACCCCCAGAAACCAAGTCCACCTCAATGACGTGGAAGCATACTAGCTCATCATTAACTAAAAAATTCAAAGTGTCGCACTCCGCAGAGAAGGTTGTGCTGACAGTGTTCTAGGACGCAAAGGGTGTCATTTTCAATGATTTCTTCACTTTAGGGACCATCAATGCGGCACGCTATGGCGACACCCGCACCAAACTGATGTCCCCATTCGACCAGTGGCGACTCGTGAGCTCATAAACGAGGAGGGCTGCAAAAAAATGTTTATCAAGATAATACTGTTACAAACATGGAAAGTCGCTTCCCAGCATTGTGAGTCTTATGGTTGGGAAGAGAGTTTTACAGAGATAAGTATCGGATCGCTAGCAGAAGCCACGTCTGGTTCCCCAACCTTGGCGACTTGACGACAAATTTGGCGACTTTGGCGACGAAATATGGGATCTCAAAGGTGCTGGAATCTTCTCGATATTTCCATTAGGAGAGAAGATACGCCACGAATGTGCTAGATCTGTTGACTGTTATCTGGACTGTTATCTCAAAGGTGCTGGAATCTTCTCGATATTTCTATTAGGAGAGAAGATACGCCACGAATGTGCTAGATCATTCCATGTGATGTCACGGCCTGCCGGGGAAAACTATATAAGGAGAGCGCTTGGACGACGGAGGTGTTGTTGATCGACTAGGATCGCCTTGGAGCGCGAACGTCTTTGGAGTCCTATCCGCTGTGCGAGCTAGTAAGCTGTTGAGCTGAGCGCTATTGAAAGTGCAGTTATTGTCGTTGCTAGTTATTTGCTGACTGTTTGTGTTGTTTAATATCAAAGTGCTGAACTGTTATTACCTGTGAATTGTTGTCTATTTGCATTGCTAATCTGTACAAGAACTATTGTTTCCTGTACCTGAGCTACGTGTTTTCCTGCATATTTGTAAATAAACCTTCATTCTCCATTATCCTGCGTGCTGGACTGTTTAAACCATACACCCACAGTAAGACTTTTGCAGCAATACAATTTTAAAGGCTACTTTATCTCCAAGTAGGCAAAATTTTTAAATTCCAAATACAGATGTGAAATTTCCTGCTTTTCAAACAAGTAGATAACCAGCATATGGCATTTTCTATTAGTTTTAATAACAAAAATTAAAGTGAATGTTGATGTGACGATTCCTCTGACGAAAAAAAAATAATAATCGGAGCTCCACATATACACTTCCCTCCTGGTCCAATTCACTCGATAACACTCTTTCACAAAATGAATATCAAATAACTCATATACAGAAAATTTATTTTTAATCTAAAACATATTAAATACATTTGTTACTGAAATACTCTAAAAATTTGAATGTTTTAGAATAGTATTATTTACTTGAATCTGTCGTCGCAACACGAACCGAAAGCGAAGCTCATAAACAGCCAATGAGATCGCAACTTGTCTGAGAGTGAGGAAAAAAGGAAAATATATTAAAAATAGCATCTTTTTATCGTTCAGTTGGCTCCGTGCCAGGAAGAGCTGTGTTGACTTTCAGCCCATAGCCCGTCTAAGTTAAAGGTAGAAAGAGTTGCTTTTTCATTCCGGATTTTCTACTCAATGAACGGATTTCTTTGGGGCAGATTATTTTGCAGCTCAGACCTGCGTCTCTCTTCGTTCTGATTCATTTTATGGCTTTTTTTTTAAAAAAATTATTACTTTTTTGCATTTTCGTAAGTCATTGAACTCTGAGAGTGGAAAAGTAAGCAAATAACATTAAAAACGAAAAATACAAGCTTAAAAAATAATTGCAGGGTGTGCTGCAGCTCTGCAGCCCTAATGGACGAGCCGCCACTGCATTCGGCACTAGAGACCAGGGCTTTTGTTCTTAGACGATAATGCAATCGCTGGGCACCGATTTCTACCAAGATAGTTTCTTGAAATTGATTTCACATTACGACAAATGTATCAATGTCGGTGGCGAATATGTGGAGAAATAGCCAAAACTTTGTATTTTGTTATGTCGTTGTATATGTCTGTTTGTAATAAAGCTTCCTTGGGAAAAAGCCTGACGAAACGTACTTTCGGAACTTGTATGGTTATTCGAATGATATGCATGTGTATTTAAATAATATAAATATTACAAAGTAATTAAAAATGCAAATATATTTGTTATTATTTTGATTAGAAAGATGTATCATTTTATTGATGATAATTGAAACACAATTTTGTTCGTGAGTACTTGAGACACCGTTAATAATAAAGCAACGAAAAAGAATTTCTATTTCATAAAATGATAAAAGTTTTGCTCGGTTGCTTTGGGTATAGTGATGGTAATTTCGGTCCCTCCCACCGTACCCCTGAAGGAGGTATCGCGGAGGGACCGACTACATACTTCGAGTGATGGGCTACTACGACTCCGGACTCAGTATTCGAAGCTATTGCAGCGGCTATCATTCAGAATCCCGGATGCTAAGGCAGGACAGGGTGGTCCAGATCTTTCTGGTTACTATATGGAAATATCTCCAAGCACCTCGAGTATAGAATGGCGAGTTTGCCGCCGGATGGGCAAGGGAACTCTTTCCCCTGAGGGTATAGCAATGTGTGGGTTGTGTTATCTCCCACTAGTGAGGCACGTACCTTCTTTCTCGGGAAGGGTCGGGCAGTGGCCCGATGGATGGGCTACTAGGAATCCGGCCTCAGAACTTGAAGGTATTGCAGCGGCTGTCATTCAGTACCTCGGATGCTTAGGCGTAACGAGGGTAACATGTTTTGCGGTTACCATGTGGAAATTACTTAACCTTCGGATGACCAAGTGGAGTCATAAATTGACCAACGCCAGTTTCTGCCGAATATTTAATTTTTAAAAAAATTGTACCGTTCAGTATTTCTTTTGTATTGAGTTTTGCACTATTTTATTAATGAAATCCGAAGTTATCTTCCCATGATACAAAAAATAAATACATAAAAAAAATTACATTACCTTCCTTGCCATGTAGTCGGCTTTAGTGTCCCAGAACACCTGACAAATAAACCACTGAGACATGTAGTAAGTGCAATCGATTTGTTTCCGAAAAAAAATCATGTCAATATCATAACAACAACACTTTCATGTCAATATGCTGTGGTGCATCTGTGATGGAATAACTAAACGGGGATTAATAAGTCCAACTGATTTGTATCTGAATCTTTAATCCAAATGTGAATTAACTCGACGGACCTGAAGATTTTATTGCAACCATACTTGTGACTTTGCATTTTTTTCATACGTAACCCGTGTGTGTGTGTGTGTGTGTGTGTGTGCGGTGTGTGTGTGTGTGTGTGTGTGTGTGTGTGTGTGCGTGGCGTGTGCGTACGTGCGTGTGCGTGTGCGATGCGCGTGCGCGCATGCGTGTGTGCGTGCGTGTGCGTGCGTGAGTGTGCATGCGTGCGTGCGTGCGTGTGTGTGTGTGATATTTTAATTTTTTAACTTTCTTAAATAATCTTTTAACGACACCTCATTTTAATTACTTCTACTTTCATCATAATAAGCGCACTACAACTTTCTTTTCGAGTCACGAGTCTTACTGGGAAATTCCCTTTTCTGGGTACTTAAACTTTGTGCGCATTCCTATCTGCCCTTTTTTCACTCCAAGATGTAAACGAATAAGAACGTCGCTCTGTTCAGCGCGTTACCTTTTCAAATCTGGTCATGGATACGCGTATAGTATGATTATTTTAGCTATTGAAAAGTAAGATACTATTATCTACGATAGAATAAATGAAGATTGAACAACTACTGTCTTTTCTTTTTCCTAAATGAATTACATTTCACCCTTAAAGCCTAATCTTTCATATATATATATTATTAAACGATTTTAAAAGCTAAGTTTTGGGATTTACTTGATATGGTAAATAAATGCGCTTTTTTCAACAATGGGGTCACTTAATGACCCCATATGACCTTCTCAAATTTCCAATCTGGTCATCCGAAGATCCACTTATCTGTAAAATAAAAAAAAAAGCTGTTTGACATGTACTTTGGTGAATATGTGATAATATCTGACGCCATGTTCTTTAATCGTGCTCTATGAGATAAGGAACCTGATAATAATTTATGAACACCCCTGTATTTTAATATTATAAGGAAATGCGTCAATGAAAATTAAGGATCCTGTTTTGGTTATTTTCAGGCCTGATTGGAGCCTACATTCCCCAGTGCGAAGGTGATGATCGTATAAAAAAAAGCAGCAGTGTCATTATTCCACGGGCTACTGCTACTGTGTTGATCCATCCACTGGACAGAACACGACGGTACCCCTCAAGAGATGATAAGTGTTAGCTGTGACTGAGACGGGAGCACACTGAAATGTGTAATATTTAATAAAAGTTTTTGTGTTCTAGCTCGCAA
>BGPR01001998.1:77271-89682 GCA_013235015.1 Araneus ventricosus
ATCAATTTAGCATAAATATGTATCTCATTCTTAAAAACAAATCCTTTCATGATACTAAAAATTTAAATATTCGAGAAACATAAGAAAAAGTAAAAGTAGTTTCAAGTATCCCTAGTTTCCCCTTCTCCCAGGTCTTTTCGATCTCCATAAAATTTTTGCCATCTCACTTTTTCCACCCAATCCCCGCCTCTGTCTAGCGTGGTTGCCCAAACAAAGCGTACAACCCAGTACAAGAAAGAAATAGCATTTAGGAATTCCATATACAATAGGATGAAGCAAAGGCAATGGGGTCCAGTTTACGAGGCTTCTTTGATTCAATGAGAACTTTGCAACACCGCATCAGGATTATTTTAATTTAAATTTTGCATATAATAGGAGACAAAAACAAAATTATTTTTTGTCAGAGACTGTCCCACTTAAAAACAATTTTGGTCTCAAGAACAATTTTCTTCAGAAATACAAAAGTAAAGGCTTTAAATTAGCAAAATAAAAGGATTCACGCCACAATGAGATAAAGTAAACATTCTTTAATTGAAGAAAAAGTAAATTTACAATTGGAGGTAATTAGGAGTTAACGTAAATGATAGCGACGCGCACAACGCAGCGCGTTTTGAGTTTGTTAGGATATTATTTCCATAAATTAAAAAGGTCGTTGATATTAGAAGCTAAGTTAAGAGTCGACACTTCTTCCCTTCACTGATGGAAAATGATCAAAAGAGTGTTCCAAAATGGCTCGAGGCCGTTTTTTGGGAGCTGGAAATGATAGAATAATTTCGTTGCGATTCTGAGGAATCTTGTGGAAATATTTAGCCGAAATATGACGCTAAATAGATTTCATTTTAAGATGGTTATCCAATGGGATGAAAAAATATGAGTTTAATTTAGTTTAGTTTAGTTATATTAACATTCCGTTTTGAAGCAACACGAGTTCTATTTTTCGACGGATCTCGTAATTTTGAACCACGTTTAGATAATAAGTACGACTCCTGAACTGACACCTCCCTCTCTACACTTCAGTACCAAACTAGCTGAAAAAATGTGAAGAAGTCAACACAAGGAGGCAATTCGTTGTCTCTTATAGTGAAACTATAGGTAAACAGTAACTTTAGAAATATAATTTTTAAGATGATTGCTACGAATAAAATTCGTAAAGGTTGAAAAATTACATACATCAAACTTTCTAATTCTATTTATAGATTCTTTCTATCACTTTTCGTTATTCTTTCTTACAGGGTGAAAATTGTTTTAAATTACATAAAATCTTGTATAATTCGTTATTTTATGTTGATTATGATTTCCGATTCCTTTCCTCGATTATTTCAGGTCCCGAAATAAGTTGTGTTCATAGATCGGGTCGCGGATATTTTTGTAGCTAAAATCAGATCACGAGTAGAAGAAATTTAAGAAACTCTGATCTACTTCCTTCTGAAAACAAAGCTATATTTTTGTAATATAAAAAGTCTACAAATCTGTCTATCAACACATATTTTAAAAAACGGAATAACTATAGCTTAATGAAATTGAATTTGAACTATTTAACAACGCGATGTATCAATACGCGCAGTTAAATAGTTCTGAATACAATATTAATACACTTAAATGCAGATGTCATGATAGAACAGATACTAGTTTAACCTTTTAACGTTCATTGGTTTCGCAGTGAAACCACACATTGAGCATTTTTTTACTGCGCATGGGCGAAACGTAGCATAAGTTTTTCTTTCATAACTTAAGAGCCAGATATATAGGTCAACTTATATAAAAATTCCAGTTCAATATCGTTAGTAGTCACAAAGATATCGGCATTACAAGAGCTAAATTGCTTTTGATGTCCAAGAGAAACAAAATAATGAGGGTTCTTGCACAAAATGATATTTTTTAAAATTGAATCTTCGAAAGTAATATTGAAATGTATGAAGGTTGAATATCCTGAATATACTCTCGTATACTTATAAATTAAATACATAATTTAAATGGCATTCGATGATAACTTAAATAGCTCGTTACCGTTTATTTGTTTCACTGTGAAACCACAAATTTCTTGAAAATAAAAAATACAAATTATTTTTCTTTTACATATTTATGATCAGCTAGCTATATGTCTAATACTCATTTTTGAAATAAATTTAGTAATTTTCAAAATGAAACTTGTATTGAACAGTAAAAGGTTAAAACACCAATAAGTAATGTATTTAACATGAAATGTGTTTAATTTCGCATAGCTTTTTTCATGGACCTAAAATGTTGCCAACACGTGTGGTGTCATTTACCGGTGATTTGGCCGTCCCTAGAGTAGACATTCACCACTGTCAACTTGTCAATGCATGTAGTCGTTCATATTTTTATTTGCTTATACAGCAGAACCCCGCTAATCCGAACTAATTGGGACCGGTGCCTGTTCGGATTAAAAAAATTCAGATTACCCAAAATTCCGATAAAAATATAAAAGAAAAAGATGTGTGCTAAAAAATTGTAAGTTATAAGTACTCAGTATTACTATCTCCTGGATTCTTTTATTCAAAAGCAATAGAAAGAGAATATGTCTCCCCTTTTCATTAGAATAATGGATGTGCTCCTGTATGAAGTGACCTTATCTTACGGCGAATTGCATTAGTTTCTTCGATGTGTACAAAATTATGCATGCTGAAAAACTCCTTTTTTGTTTTTAGTATGTATATTTAAATTTTTTCAAGTAATCTTTTCAATTACATATAATTTTCGAAAATAAAATCGGTTCGGATTAACCAGAATTTCGGATTAGCGGGGCTCTACTGTACATAAATGCAAACGGAAAAATTCTTAATATAACTAATAATATTACCTTATCTTATTACTCACAAGAAGTTTTGATACACAATCGATACTTCCTTTATCTGCATGTTTAGGTTTATGAGAAATCGAAATGTTAATGAGAAACACATGCTTACAGTACTCACCACAGCCAATACAATTACTGTTCTGTGCATACTGGTATTCCCCTTCTTCATGCTGTGAAAAAGAGATAAGAAAATTAAACAAAAATGGATTTTCATCAGTGTATATTTTTTAAAAATAAATTTCAGTATATATTATAAAAATAACAAAAATACGTTCTTCCAAAATTCTACTTCTTATCTGCTATTAATTGATAAGAGATATATTCTTTTATATTAGTTACATTTCACCAGTTCAGACGCAATGAAGTTATGATAAGCCACCTTTTCTTGTGATGGGATGCCACTGTTGCTATTTTAATGCTTTCCAACTATAACTTAAGAAAATCATTTTACCACTACCTAAACATTTAAATAATTATCTATCAAACATTTTTTTTCCAATAACGTTTTAATAATTTTGCTAACATCTTCAGATTCTTCGTTCATTTATAGTTTTATGGAAATGCCATCATCTCAGCGTTAAAAGTCACTTTTCACCAGACATATCTCCAACGGATTTAACTTGACATCCAGTGACTTAATATTTAAGGGAAAGAAATTTTCAATCACTAATATCGTCAATATAAGTCTTCTGAAATTTTAAAAGAATATCCTCCTATTCTATAAAAATTTCAATTAAATCTGCCGTAATAGACTGACGTCATACAACAGGAAGTCCATGGATAAAATTCTTACTATTTATGCAACATTTTTAACCGCCTTATTCAAAATGAAATATATGATATGCTAGTAGCACTTCGAAACAATGCATAAGCGCTGTCAATGTGGTTTCCGTGAAAACATATCATGTTACTTAATAACTTATTTTATTTTGACATTTTATTAAGATGTTCAATAGGGTGGATCGAAAAGTATAGGAAAATTTTTTTTTTTCGAAATTAGTTTTGGCATGGGGCGGGAAAGTTGTGTCTTAAGTATATTAGTTTATATAATTTTTTTTATTGAAATTCATTTATATCTTCCGGTGCCCCAAGCGCCTCAAAAATAGTTAAAAATTGAATTTTTTGTGAAAAATTACAATTTTTTTTGTTTTGTTTTGAAATTATTTTTGGCATGGGGTGGGAAAGTTGTCTCTTAGGTATATTAATTTAAATATATTTTTTTATTGAAATCCATTCATATCTTCCAGTGCCCCAAGTACCCCAAAAATAGTTACAAATGACAATTTTTTTTGGGAAATTTATAAAAAAATATTTTCAAAATTTCGTTCAGCGCCGGGTAAGAAAGTTTTGTTTTGGGTATTATTAATTTACGTTTTTTTATTATTATGAAAATTCATTCATACCTTCTGGTGGCCCGAAAGCCCCCCAAAAAGTTAAAAATTGACATTTTTACAAATATCTATTAAAAATTGTGAATTAATGAAAAACATTTGAAAAATTGTCAGATTATTCAAGTATTAAAGTGTAAAATTATAAATAATTATAATTTTATAATAATACATGAAGTATAAATTTAATAGTCAAGCAATAAATCACAAAATGTATGAAAAGTGAACTTACATCATAGATTTTTTAATTCTATTAGTTTGAAGATTTACATATTTCTAAAGGATGTAATCCTTTTTGGTATTATAATGCTTGATAAGACTTCTTGATTGTATCCTATTCAATATGAAGCCGTGTCTCTTCTCTTCTTCATATACACTTTCCGACGTTTCAGACACTAGGCGAAAACATCTTTTTACCACTTGGGTATGGCATGGATATTTTGCCATTCCCCCGTCTAACTTTTAACATGGAATCAATTTCTTTAAATGGCACATTCATCAAAAGAGGTGGTTCAAAAGGTCCAACTCGTTGGCAGTTAATAAGTGCAAAAAAATCCTTTGCTTTAAAGTCTATTTTTGGTACTTGAAAACTTCTTATTCTGATGATCCTTTGTTTTCATTTCTAGCACAAATTAGTTTTCGTAATGCTAAAGACCTTATATTCTCTCTGTTATCTGTGAGCATTGACAACAGCAAATTTTCAGGATGACAAAAGAAGCTATTTCGTTGAATAAAAGTGTGTACTATATTTCTTAAATTGGGTTCCAAATATCTAAAAAATGAAATAAGTCTCCAAATATGCAGTGCTCCTTCTGTTATGGAGGGCTTTGTCTTGACATGGAACCATACAAGTTACATAAACCTTCATAATATATGTTGCAAGATTAATAAAATTGTCAGATGTTTTTCTGTGACCACATGCAACCTTAAAATTCTACCTGCAATTGTTAGCCACCTTGAGTGAGCAACTGCACCATGCTTTCTTAACGCCAGATCAGAATAACATTCACCACGTGATATCTCTTGGTAAATATCATATAGATATTGCTGATCATTGCTGAGAACCATTCTATCTATATTATGTGGCATATTCTCCACACTTATAGAAGAAAAATTAGCTACAGGTTCGGTAAATTACCTCGCAGGTTCTGATTGCTTTATCAATTGGTCGACAAAATTCTTTAGGACCAGTTGTTTCACCATACAAAGAATTTAGTAGATGAAGGAGAGGTAACTCATTTTTTTGAAGCAAACAAATTCACCATTGTAATGGTCTATTGAGGTCAGTTCTATCAAGCGAATAATACCTCCCCTGTACCCAGTATTAACATTTGTTCCATCGCATCCAATTACTGTTAGCCCATTTAATTGCAGATTATTTGATGCAAAAAAATTGAGTTTTGCTTCTTCTATGGCTTTAGCTCTCCTGTTGCGGCAGTAACATGTCCGATATACGCAGAGTTAGGTTCGTTTACAAGAGTCTAATGCTCCTCCTTCGTGGTCTTTGGGTAGTACTTTGTGTCCTTATTAATTAGCACTTTTGTGTTGTCTTTTCTTCCATCGAAATATAATCCGGTTAAAAGAGATCAAGACACTGTTAACTTAGTAGACTCTGCAACTGAATTTTAAAGCTTTATACGCTGTCTACGAATTTTATTGCGATCTACCACATGCGAAGCCTCTCCTTCGTTTACAATTCCAATGTCTTGTCGAACAGCACTGGCAAATGAAGCAGCTGCTCTATCTGAAATTCCGTATCAATTACATTCCATTGCTAACGTAGGGAAATATAAACGATTTTATGATTGATATTACAAGGTAATTACATCCGTATCTGTATACAAGGACGAAGACATAGTGTTGAGCTTAAGTAGCTCCAATGATTGAGCATGAGCAGCATCAGCATCAGTTTTAACCATTTTACATTTTATTCTTTTGTCTTCCATCTGTTTTCTTTTTTTCCTTTTCTCTTTGTTTCAGTAGCAATTACGTCCACTTCTCCAATAACCATTTTCCTTTCTAATATTTGATCTTTTATAAACAATCACTCAGCAAGTAGAATTTTCAAGTATTTTTGGCATTTACATACATCGAAATTTGTACACTTACAAAATGTGATATCGAACAAACACGATATTTTTTCATTACGATAATTTTCCAATTTTTGTTGGTATTTTTATCATTCCTTCGCCCTTTCCTCTACCTTTCTCCCAGTAAAATCGTTTCTGTAACACATTTTTAATTTTTGATTTTTAATTCAAAATTTGCATAAAAATCGTTTTTTTGCAAATATTTAAGCGTCTTGGGGCACCGGAAGATATTAAACAAAGTTGAAAAAATTTTGCATGTATGCTAGTACACTTAAAAGACAACTTTCGCACCCTATGCCGATTATTTTACCCACACTTTGAATTTTCGATCCACCCTAATGTTCAAGCTATAACCACACTAGCGTTTGATCCCAACGGATTTAACGTGTGCCGAGTTCAAACGCAAAGCGAATCTTCAGTGGAACTAATTCTCGAACCTTCGATTTTCGGTTCCAAACCGCGATTCATCTCTCAGCAGGGGCGGCGACAGCGGGGGGGGCAATTGCCCCCCGTCGGCGAGAAATTAAGACTTTCGTCGGCAAAGATCTGTGTGATTTTGGGAGATGCTGAGAGCAGGGTATCAACGAATATAATAATTTAAATCCCATCTTTAAGTTATTATATAATAAACGGACGAGATAAGCGATTTGTGTCTGAATTTGAGGACTGATTAACGGTTATGTCAACAGAATGACCGACATCCTCTTAAGTTGTCATCCATTCGGCCAGTAGTTCGCACCACATTTGAAAGAATAACCGACAAGTGAATCAGATGTCGCATTTTGCCGACTGTTTTCGGTTGGTGGGCTAAGACATCAACAAGACGGATGAAAATATTTATGTTTTGTTTTCTCTATCTACTGTTTCGATCACTTTTCGGTGGAATTATTAGGTAAAATTAAAGTATCTGTTTTGCACAAGAGTGTGGCTACGCATAATGGTCATTCCTCTCAACGGCCATTTTTGTTCGGCGTGGAATGTTTCGGCCCATAGTCATAATGTTAAAATAAAATCTATTAACGGCCACTCAAACCTCTATGAATAGTCAGGTTTGTCGCGCGTTCAACTTCAATGAAATTCTTTCCTTTCGTCTCGCCGGCCGTGGACATTTTATGAAGGAAAAATTCAGGAAAGAAAGAAAAAAATTCATACACTCAAAAACAACACCGGAGATCAGATAGAAATTAATCAGTCCTTTCCCAATGTGAAGAGAAGAATGAATTTCGGACTATACTGAGTTTGGGCATTCAAGAGTTCATTTGTGCCTTTCAGGTGCTGATTCGAAGTCTGACAAAAAAATTGTTAGAATGGTCGCGGCAATCAGTGAATGAAATTTTCAGCTCAATGACTTTAGGAAAACTAGACGATAGAATTGCCTTTCCTCAACAACTACCGACGAAATAATTATAGATATATTTTTGAAAAAACAATTATAGATATAGTTTTAAAAACAATTATAGATATATTTTTAAAAATTGAAAAAGTGACCTCCGAAAGAGCTGAAAGACTCAAGCAAGACACAATTTTTATCTTTTTCTAAAAACGAAAGAAAAGAAAGAAATATATATCGAGGGAAAATTTCGGATCAAGTACTTTTTTTTCTTTGGATAATTTTAAAAATTAGATTTATCAGAAATGTCGAATTAGGTCTTATTTAAATGTTTTATACTCCCAATCCCAAACATAATAACCTTTTAAAGCGGCCAATTTTCCTTGGAACGGTGGTTGACCACTGTAGAGAGGTTTCGGTGTATTACATACTAGCCGCACTCTTCGACTAACTTGTTAGTCGGGAATATATATTCAATTGAATCTCATTGTTGTGTGAAATATTCATATGGTTCGTCATTTTATTTTGTAAAGTCGGCTGTTGAGAAATTGAATACTTACATGACTCATTAAAA
The DNA here is from genome assembly GCA_013235015.1 of Araneus ventricosus. Classification (NCBI taxonomy): domain Eukaryota; kingdom Metazoa; phylum Arthropoda; class Arachnida; order Araneae; family Araneidae; genus Araneus; species Araneus ventricosus. The sequence continues at coordinate 85,472 of BGPR01001998.1, forward strand.
ATTCCATTAGTGGATCATATCCGGTGATCATCGTATACGATCCTTAGGGTTGCAATTTTAGAAAAAAGGTTGTCAACTTTGACGCTTGTTTACTATAGCTACGGATTATGAAGAAGCCAACCAATGACAGCGGATAATGTTGGACCAAGTTGAATGCCAAAAGTGGGTGGCAAAAAAGGAAACCTGGGGGTTGGCGATTTTTTTGAGTGGGACGAAAAATTGAATGAAAAAAAGAAAAAGACAGAAGGGAAGTTGGTAGCCGGCGAAGAAGGATGAACGTTGTTTGTGGATGACATAAAAAGTGAAATCAAAACGACGCAACTCGGCCGGATGATAATGACATATCATCGTGATAAAACGCCCCCCGACTGCGCTCCTATGTCCCAGATAAATCAATGCTTTTATTAATTTTTGTCAATCACTAACATTAAAATATATCAGCATACCCCGATAGATATTTGAGTTAAAAATATAAAAGCTCATCAGCCAGGCTAATATTAATTTATATTGTCATTTCGGTATTGTGAATATGTTGTAAATAAATTATTTGTATTATTCGGAACTAGCTTACTTTTTGAAATCAACTATACGATCTAAGTTAATAACTTTAGGAGAGTTACGAATTTGGAGGATAAACGTAACATCATGTGCATAATTTGATTTTCATAGTTCCCTTAAAAAAGCAATTTTAAACTTCAAAATGTTATAGACACTTCACCCGTGTTCTTTTAGTAGTTTTGCATCTGTTCTGTTTATTGTCTACATGTTGTTACTACTACTTTTGTCCCTAATGGAATCAAGTAACTACATTGTCATCTAACATCTAATTGCACGTCTTCGGCACCTTTCTTATTCCTTATGCAAAATACTTGCAGCATACTAGGTGGATTAAAACATGCTGATAGAAAGAATTAAAACACAACAACCATAATCATTGCACTTACTAAATATGTTTCCAAATATAATTATTACCTTAGAGGACTTCGTTTACAGATTTAACAGAAAAATTGATGAAACAAAAAAGAAAGTTATTAGGACATTACCTTAGCTTTCAATAATGGAAGGGAAACACGGAATTAAATATTATTTGGCAACGATTTGAATCAAATTTCAACAATGAAAAGTACTGTTTTAAATTATGCCCTAAAATATTTTTACAAATTTATTAAAATTAGAGAAAAAAATACGGCAACTTCATTGATATCATTAAAAAGATGAGTTTTTAAATTTTCAGATGGTTGCTGGTACTGATCAAAAATACTATTTTAAACTCGCACAATAAACGTGGAGCATTCTGATTTGTTAGCTATGCTTGCAAAGTGAGATGAATTGGTAAAATCGGTCCGGTTGTTGAGACTGGGAACACAGTCAAGGTTTCCTCTCCTAGAGAATGTACGATGAAGTAGTGTTTTTGCGAATTTTCGCTAAAATGGGAAGAATTGAGATGGAGGAACGACCATTGATGATGTATCTAGGATCGTGAGCTTTCATATAAAATATCATTGAAAAGGTAATTTTTTGAACTTTCAGATGGCGTAAAAAGGATTTTTGTGCTGTATATTTTCGGAAGTTATTAATGGAAAACGCCAAACTTTCGCTTGATTTTTAATTAATTAAAATTCTAAATAAAATTTCGAAAAAGGGCTCCGAGGTTCACATTCCCACCCTCCAAAGTATTTTTGTGCCAAATTTCATAGCTCTAAGTCCAGCGGTCTGCCTTGAATGGAACCAATACACACACAAACACACACATTCTCCTTTATTATTATTAGAGATATGAAGATATTGCATTTATAGGTTTAAAATTTGTTAATAATTATTTTTACTTGTCTCGGCTGTTATTTTATTTTGTTATAAAATTTAGATAATAATCTGCAAATTTTTTCAATACCAGTGGGGTACATTTCACTTCCTGAGATTTATGTTCATAATTCGTCATTTTGTATTATTGCTTGTCGTTCAGTCAGACGATTCTTACTGCACTGACATTTAGGTAATTATTCCAAATAATTAATTATTATATTCAAATTTTCTAATTAATACTTAATTACCTTTAATTAATTATAAAATTAATTATTATCTGTTATTTTGAAGTTACCTAAATTAGAGAAACTTTGCTGGTCCCCCCCCCCCCGTCGGAAAAATTCTGGCGCCGCCTCTGTTTCTCAGAACAGGCAATAAAATAAATAAACAGGTGTTTACAACTCAGATATTACTGCCTGAGCTAACACTCACAATTCCTTATATAAGCCTGTTTTCATCTAGCTAACATGCTATTTTGAAGAACAAAAGCCAAACTAAAATTTTGAAATGAACATAAATTATTTTCATAGAATAGTAACTTTTTTCGTAGCTGAAATGTAGCAAAAATATCTTCACATTTAATTAAAATTGCAACGCCATGTCAAATAAAACAATAACGTGTTTTAACTTTTCTTTTTCTTTTTATGAGTTTGAAGTATAACTGTTTGAAACTCAAAATCTCAAAAACTATTTAATTGAATGTGCGAAAAAGAAAAATCATGTGAAATCAGAGTTAAATTACTTAATAATTCTAAATTTTCATTTTTCCTCTTCATTAATATTAAAACATTAATCTGTTTAAAAAATGAGTATCCTAAGAAATTTAAATGGCTCATTTTAAGTTTTTTTCTACTTTATTGAATTTCGTAATGTCATTTCTTTTTTGGAAAGTAATGGCCGGAGTCTAGTAGTTATCGAGTTCAAAAATTCCATTCCACTCTTCACACATCGGATAATTATTGAAATTTTTTTTGTCAAAAATCTGCTTCCTTTTTATGTTTTACGAAGAGACACGCTTACATACTCACACAAAAATAAAGAAAAATACATAGGCATATCTTAGAACTCATAGTTGTTCTTAATTCTGTTAAAAGAGTGAAACTTGATTAACTCTTTAATCCCGAGGCGACTTTTTGAATCTAGTCCCTTTAAAAACTTTGTGGAAGGAAGCGACATGAATTGGACTCTCCCAATGTGGGTGGTCATTTACGCCACCCCTTGCTATAACTTTCCCTTAAGGCGCATGGACATGGGTGGTGGTTGGTAAGTATAATTGGACCCTCTATCGCGCTTATCCCCTAAGCGAACTCAGAACCTCCCCTCCCCTCAAAAGAAGCCAACCGCCTCAAACCGGCCTTCGTCGGTGTTCAGGGGAAATTCTTAGACCGCCCGGGACCGCCTCTCTCGATGTGAGAGAGTTAACCACTTAACTGAATAGTAATAATTAATTAACTAATAAGATGACCCCTCCTGTTTTGGAAAGGGGCTGTCGTTTTCATTCATCTAAGAAGGCATATGATACTTAAGATGTTTATGGATCTTACATTTTTTTGTGTCAAATTATAAAGCTAATTAATGATTCAATTTTAGTTTATAAGACTAAAATTTCGATAATTCGATGCACGAGTATTCTCGGGCTGTAAGTTAAGCGGTTAATTCAAAATTGACTGGATCACAATAAAAATGCGATTTATCCCAATTTCGGAGAAAAACTGGGTGTAAAAATAGGCACAGCGAAAGATACCTACAATTTTTAAACTAAGTTGGCAGTAGGTATTTATTAATAATTTTTAACGGTTTTAATAAATGATACATCTCCATTAATAATAAAGGAGAATTTGTGCGTGTGAGTGTTGGCGCTCTACAGAGATGACCGCTGGACTTAGAGCTTCGAAATTTTGCACAACCATACTTTGGAGGTGAGAATCATGGTGTTATCATGGCGTTTTTCCAGGATAACTTCCGAAAGTATTATAGTATTAAAATGATTTTTAGACTATCTGAAAATTTAAAAAAAAAAAAACTCTTTCGATGCTATCAGTTTAAGGGACATGCTCTCTGTAAACCTCCGAAGAAAGGGAGAAAAACTGTCAAATTCGATATATTATATCTCTAAAACTAAACTAACTTTTCTTTCTAGAAAAATATCTGTTCTTTCTGTTATTGTACACACAGTTTCAAATCTTAATATTGAAATGCATTTATTTGAGAGAATAATAAGTATGGGTATAATTTTTGGAGAAAAAATGAGATAAAAACCTTGCGCGCATGATTACGAATTAAATATTGGTCTAAACACAATATTTTGGGTATCTAAGTAATCCAAACAGTTTGTTTAGGAAACTGAACCTCAATTGATTAACATTTAAATTTAATTTCAATTTTATATACCAATTTAAAATAAAAAT